>VMDR010007737.1:0-39206 GCA_007922815.1 Macrotus californicus
GTCCTATGATCTCTCCAGCCCTTGATTCTGTGCCCATGATTCAGTTTAATTATATGGCAAAGATGAAGGTATTTTGCAAATGTAGTTATGGTCCCTAATCAATTGACCTTAAGTTAATGAAAAGAGAGATTTACCGGAATAGGCATGATCTCGTCAGGCAAGCTCTTTAAAGAAGCTCAGAGCAACAGAGTAAACTGCATCTGCTGGTCCTGATGAGACCAAGAGCATGCTGTGAGCTGCCCAGGGAGAGTGGTGGCCAATAGGAGCATGGACCTCTGCCCTATAACAGCGAGGAACTGATTTTGCCAGCAACCTGAGCGAACTTGGAAGTTTATTCTTCCCTGGTTGAGCCTCCAGATGGAAATGCTCTACTGTCATTTTGTGAGACCCTGAGCAGAGAACCCAGCTGAGTATTTCTGGACTCCTAACCTATGACAACTGTGAGGTCGTAAATATAGGCTGTTTTAAGCCACTGAATTTGTAGTAATTCGTTATGCAGTAATAGAAAACAGATATACAAAAGTAGGGTAAATAGCACAAAGCTATTCAAACTATAATGCACGGACCCATGATGCCCTAATACGTACATTTGTTTCTGATCCATGAAGAATTAAGTACAGAAATTCAGAGTAAACATTGAGAAACTTTCATAGCAGTTTGACATTGCCATGACCTCTATGTGCACATCACTGGACTCATGTCAAGGATCAGGATACAGACCATCTTGGATTTGTTCAATTTATACGATCAGTTGTATATGGTATGACTTGTGTCCCGGGGACAGATTATAACATGTACAATTTTAAGTTTAGTTTGGCAACTGAAATCCAAAAGTATAAAAATACAAGAAATGAAAGCATTTACTTATTTTTATAACTTGTTATTTTTAATAAAGCATGCTTGTTTTGAATTTAGCAAATTATTAGCTAAATTGGGAAAATAATCCAATGGTTTATTTTTAACCCTATTTTATTTTAACTGCATGTTTCAACAACCATAGCTTGATATAGTCAAGAACTGCCTTGTGATACAGAAAACTAACTCACAGAACAAATAAAGCCTGTAAAGAATTTTTCTTTGTAGCTTAAAAAGTGCGCAGATTCATTAATGTGGCAATTTTAGTATGTGTGTAGTTTGAACATGATGGTAATATGAAGAATTCTTTTTAATATAAAATCGTGAAAGGATACACCATCAAGAAATGTGGTTTGGAGCTTAGGTTTTGGGTAGGGGAGTGTGTTCTCAGGGCGCAGCTGCAATGACAGGGTAAAATTCTGGAGCAGTCACCTGGACCAAGGAGCTTGTGAATTAGTGCACTGCTTCCCTCACTGACAAAATCTTGCTACAAAAAAAAAAAAATCAGGTGGACAAATAGTGTACTCAGTGATTAATTAAAAATCTGTGAATTACATAAAGGCAAACGCATTAAACTAAGGACCGTTCTGCCTTTATGTGACGTATGGAAGTGGAGTGTGACCACCCCTTGCTGCGTGGTGAGACGCAATGCTTGTTGGGGGGGGAATTCTGTTGGTATGAAATGCAGAACAAATTCATCATGTTTCTGAAAGAAAAGAAATCAATTTGATCCAATATTTAATGATGTGAACTGGAAATCCATACTTGCTGCTTTGTCTGATATCGCAGATATCTTTAATGATGTTAAAACTTCCGCATAAGGAAGCAATGCAACAAGAGAGATCAAGAAAGACAAAAACAAAGAAGTTGACATTTCTACAGATTTCTATGACATGCCTCAACAACAATCAGGAATGTGGGTGGTAGCCCGTTCCTGTGCTCTTACACCTATGACTTTGGCTTCGATTTGCATCAAAAGGTAATGCACCTGTAAGGAATCTATGGCTGTGGATGTATTATTTCATCAAAAGATGCGTATAATTCAGGTAGAACTACAGCTTTACAAAATAAACTGATGGCACTGGCTACTGATCAAGGGCTGAAGACGAATATTGAAAATACAGCAGTGTTTGCTTCACTTTGGATAGAAGTTAGAAATGAATATTCTAGGTTTGCAGAAACGACTTTATTGTCTCTTCTGCTGTTCCAATCGACACACCTCTGGTGGGCTGATTTCTCCACTACCCGTGTCATGACAAGGAGACAAAGAAAAGTTTATCTCCTGCGAGCAGTGTTGTCACAATCCGCACTAGGTTAGATCAATTAATAAGCAAGAAGCAAGTTCATTTGTCACATTAAAACCTTTAAATATTGATATACATGGTGTTTTGTTCAAACTGTGCACAGAGACATTTAATATAGGAAACTGCTCTTACACATCTCCCGGATGAGTTACAATTGTGGAATGAAAAAAGTTACAAATGTAACAGCAGTTACCCATACTCATCGGTTATAGACACACATTCAAAACCACAAATGGCTTAAAAATCATTTTCTCTTTCTGTAGGATATGTTTATTTTGATTATATTTATTGAAATATAATTTTATGTGCCAAATCCATTAAAAATTGGATTGTATGTCGTATGTCTGTTTTTTTTATCATTTAATTTTTTGGCAATTCACTCTTATTGTATTTTATTAAAATTTTGGTGTACAGTAAATTGGAAATTTAAAAAAAAATCAAATCAGTCCTCTCTCCCAGACAGAGGAGCAGCTACCTGGGTATAAAACTTCAGGGGCCACAAAGACCCACCATTCAGCATTCTTGTCTCCGCTGTTCTCCCGCTTCTGTTTTTGCCGGAGTGAATCTCAGCTATCATATAATTTCACATACAAACACTTCAATACTTATCTCTAAAGTAATGACTTAAAAATGCTAACTAACCACAGGATCATCGCATTCAACAAAATAAGTAATTCCTTGTAATATTCAATACCTGGTTTATATTTATTTTCCCCTGATTATCTCCAAAACATAGTTTTGTAGTTGGTTTGTTCAAATCAAGATGCAAATGAACACCACCCAGGGCACTCGGCTGTGATTCTCACGTGTACTTTCATCTGACGGTTGCCTTTCTCTCTTTTTCAAAAGCATTGTTTGTCAAAACTGCGTCATTTGTCCTGTGGAATTTTCCCCATTTTTGAGTTACCTAGAACAACTGTTAACCTGTGGTGTCTTTCAGTGAGAGGTGCGAACAGAAGCAGCCCTGGGCTCCCCGTGTTCTACGCCCCGCCCCTCGCCCCAAGGAGGGCCTGGGCAAGTCTCCTGAACTGCACCTGAGGCCATAGAGGGTGCTGGAATTAAACCTCCCTTTCTGAAATGCACTTGCCACTGTGCAGGTTAAGTAAAATAATAAGGAGAAAGGAAAAGTGAAAATGAAAACCGTGCACTTGGAAACAGGTCAGGTGGGAAGGCCGCGCAGTACCAGGTCCTCGCTGCTCACTGATGCTTGCACTTGGAGGACTGGCTGGGCTCCTTTTCGGAGTTCATTCTCGTGTCGGCATCGTCTCCCTCCTCGTCTACTTATAATCCCTCCTCTCCTTCCCCACCTTCTTCAAAATTGTCATCATTCTCTGTGGCCTCGCCTGTGAAGTCCTGCACTGCTCGCGGGACGATCTGCTCGTGGAAGAATTACCGGATCTCGAAGTCGGAGGCTCTGGTGAACTCGGAATCTTCACCCAATGAGTCTGCGTCCCTAGATGCTCTCAGCAGACTGAAGACGTTGAAAAACGAATCGTTGGGGACTTGCCCAGTAATTGTGCTGACAGTGCCTCAACCCTTGTGTTTCTGCTTTTTCTGGATCGTTTTGACTGTAACATGTTTTCCTTTCTTCCAGTCAATGCGCACCAGTCAGGTCAGCTATTTCAAGACCTTCAAAGGAAAAGGGGTAGTAGGTCTTATCTGGCTCTGACTACATCTTGCACGTTTTTGTCAGGACTGAATTGGTAAAGTAGTCCTTGGGTTCAAAGTGGAACTCTAATAGGCTGTCCAGGGTCTGAAAACTTCACTTTAACATTGTGTAGGTGTTTCAAGACAGGCTCATCATTTTCCTGGACTAACTCAGCCTAGCCATGTTTCTAAAGATGGTGAACCGTGGTCCTAGCCAGGTAGCTCAGTTGGTTAGAGCATCATCCCATACGCCAAGGTTTTGGATTCCATCCTCAGTCAGGGCACATACAAGAATCAACCAATGAATGGCTAAATAAGTGGCACAACAAATCGATGTCTCTCTCAAAAAAAAATCAATAAAAAATTAAGGGGGAAAGAAAAAGAAGATGGTGACCCAAACTCCAAAATTCCTTTGGGGTTTGGCGCTTCTGCTGACACTATTACTAGTTTCTCTTGCATGCCTGCAGCCAATCTGTGCTCCTCTTCATTCTCACTGTGCAGTTCCGATTCTGCATCTGTTGGCTCAACGTTACCTAAGTCTTCTCTTGTCAGCGAGAGGCCTTGTACTTCCTCTCCTCTTTGTAGAACTTGGCTTCTCTGTGAGCGCACTTCACCTGAGGTTGTTCCAATGTGTTCATTCTTTTTTTTTTTTTTTTTACTACTTTGGACAAAGTCTTGATGTAGCTGGGAGTAGTGTGGGAGCTACTGCCAAGCAGCTCCTGCTAGGCTACCAGAACTCGAGGGCTCTGCCTCCCCTGACCTGCGAGCTTCTTTGTAGTACTTGCATCTCCAGCAGCTTCCAAGGAATCTGAAGGAACCCCATCTGAAAAGCTGTTAGTATCTGCCATCTGAATGTTTTTTGTTTTTTTATCTCCTCACGCCTCCTGTGGCAGTCGCAGCCAAAAATAACTTTGCTAATTCCGGAAGTCATAGGTCTTTATTGCAGAATACATGCAAAGCACACAGAGAAAAAAAAATCCAAAACACAGAACAAAATAAAGTTAAAACAAAACAGAAGCAATCTGCTATGGGGCCACTCAGAATTAACCTCTGTAATATGGCAGTTGGTATCTTTCCGTTCTTTTTAAAAAATGCTGTCCAGCTGTGAGTTCTGGACCTGGCTTTTCCACTTTCAGACATGGTCTTCAGTGGCTGGGGAGAGATCTAGCTTTCATCTGCTGCATGCTTTTTTGTGAGAGCAGGAGTTTTTTGCTGAGCTATGGCTTATACCTGCTGACTTAAATTGTTTCTTTAGACTTAGGGGGCACGCCCAGAGTGCCCTGTACCCCCATCTTTGTCTCCAGGGGACAGGCCACGGGGTCCTGCTATTTTCATTTGCACATCACCAATCAGTTCTTGCTTCTTGGTCAGACAGGAGTGACAAGGAGTATCCCCACTGTCACCGTTTCTTCCTTGTGCTGAGAGTGAGGGGCTGGGGGCAGGGCAGAGGAGGCAAGCAATGTTTCAAAGGCAGCCGTGCAGCCAGAATTTAATCAGTCCTTCTTAAAGAAAGAATGTATTTTAGTGTAAAGTGGAGTTTTCATGGCCTGAGTTGGCATCTGTCACCTCAGGCTGTGTGTCGTATCATCACAGGGGACCTGGCCATTTGGTCAGTCTCACCACCAGTTATCTGAACACTTGTGTATGTCAAATTCTTTGAACAAATTTAGGCATGTGGGGAAAAAAGACCCCAATGAGAACAGGTATCAGGATTGCAACAGATCTTTCTTGGGGAAACAATTCAGCTCACGACAGGTACCTTGATACTAACAAAAACATCTTAGTGTTTTTGAGAGGCAGCACAGCATGGCGGTTAGGAGAGCGATTCTGGTATCAGAGTGTCCAGATTCAACCCCTGGTTTTGCCACTTCTTAGCTGTGTGATCTTGGGAAAGATAATAGGCAACCTATACCTTAGTTCCTGCATCTGTAAAATGGGGATGATGCTAATAAAAGTGCTGGCCTTTTGCCCTGCTGGTGTGGTTCAGTGGGTTGAGCGCCAGTCTGTGAATGGATAGGTCACTGGTTGATTCCCGGTCAGGGTACATGCCTGGGTTGTGGGCCAGGTCCCCAGTTAGGGGCATGCGAGAGGCAGCCACACATTGATGTTTCTCTCCCTCTTTTTCTTTCTCCCTTCTCCTTTCTCTAAAAATAAATAAATAAAATCTTTAAAAAAAGATTTTACTAAATTAAACAAATGTTGGTACCATCTTACGAAATGTACAAAAAAATATGTAATAAAAAAAGTGCTGGCCTTTCTGTGGTGATAAGAGGACCCTGTGAGTTGGCGTGTGTCCAGCGCTCAGCACAGTGCTGGTCTGTACCAGGTGCTCACCGTGCAGGAGCTATGTTTATTGACCTGAGCTTTTCGCACGTA
The DNA here is from genome assembly GCA_007922815.1 of Macrotus californicus. NCBI lineage: Eukaryota > Metazoa > Chordata > Mammalia > Chiroptera > Phyllostomidae > Macrotus > Macrotus californicus. Next base: position 6,183 of record VMDR010007737.1, read on the forward strand.
TTACCACTTTTCCCCAGGGATTTTATTTATTTACTTCTTAGGGAGGGGAAGGAAAGGAGAAAGAGAGTTAGAGAAACAGAATGGTTGCCTATCGTGTGCCCCCAAGTGGGGACCTGGCCTGTAACCAGGTATGTGCCCTGACTGGGAATTGAACTGGGGACCTTTTCGTTCTTAGGCTGGTGCTCACTCCACTGAGCCACACCAGCCAGGGCTAACCTTCTTAATCTACAAAACAACCCAGTTCAATGTGTAGTGCCATCACTTCCATTTCACAGAGGGCTCAGCTGAGGCACAGAATGGTTGATAACTAGTCCAAGGTCACACACTGGAAACAGACACAGCTGGCATCCAAACCTGGGTGGCCCCAGCTCAGAGCCTGCTCCTCACTGTGATGTCTGATATCATCACCCACTGCCTAATCCATCTGAGCTTCTCCTCCAGACCCAAGGACACTGTTTCTTTTAAATGCTGCTTCTTCCTCATCTCTTTAACTCAAGTACAAATGTGGATATGGCTCTAAGTTTTAAATGAGGCCTTCTGTACTCCCTCAGTCCTCTGGGGCTTGGCCCCTTGTCCTATGCCCTCTTCACTCCTTCAGCTGCACAGAACTTTGACCTTCATGATGAACTGGACCCTTCCTGCCTTTGCTTACTTGCAGGGAGCTGCCAGGGAGAGAGAATTCAGTTACAAAATGTGTCCCAATGCAGAGGGTTTCCTCACATTCCTCTTGCCATCTCTAGATCTTTGCTCCTTCTCCTCTGTTTTATTCCTTTTTTGAAAAACACTCAGCCCCAATGCTAGTCCCTTCATACTTTACTTGTATCTGTAAGTGAATGGCCCCTTTCACAGAGTTCTGAGCCCAGGTACCTATGCGAATGAGTCAGAGGACCACACAGTGACAGAGGGATGGCAATGCTTGGCCACAAAGGAAAGGGTGTGGCTTGGCATCGGGTTCATTGTGGAGGGATTTCTCCAGACACTGCTTTGGGCTGGGACTGGGAATACGTGAGGAAGTTCCCAGCCTGCTTTTGTGGCCCTAACAACAGAGGCAGATGCATAGCAGGTCCCAGGATACAACACAAGTACCGCAGTGGAGCTTGGGGCGTGGAGGTCAAAGGCTTCCTGGAGGAGGAGGCCCTGAGCTGAGTGAGACCAAAGGGTTTGGGTCCCGGCTGCGTCTCTCCCTAACTGCATGACATTGTTGACCTCTCTGGCCTTTTTCCTCATCAGTAAATGGGGCTGCTGTGGAAACGGAGCGTGCACCATACGCAGCACACAAGAGTCACCCTGCGGAGCACAGGAGGGAGTGCTACTGTTGGCATTATACACACGGCTAAAAACAGGGGTTGCTCCTGAATAGCACGCCCTCTTCATGCTATCGTACTCACTTCCAGGAACAAGTCCCAGCCTACGTGCAAGTGCAGCTCTTTAAAAATACAATTATTGAGATGGTTACTTGATTTAGTGTGGTGATCACAGCATTAGGTATATAAGTGTCGAATCACTATGTTGTACACCTGAAACTAATATAATACTGCACGCCAACTGTACTTTAATAAAATACTGTTTATAAAATGAAAATACAATGACGGGCAGAAGAACATGATTCCCTAAAAGGCATTAGGAGTGGATTTCACGGCCGACGCCTTCCGCATCAGCCGCCTTCCTTGTTCCTCTTGCCCCTTCTGCCACAAGCCCCATGCCATGGGGGTGGTTTGCAGAGCTGGAATCAGATTTTCCATCCCTAGTGCTGGGCTCTTTCTGGAGCGAGAGCAGCAAAGATGTTTCCTTCACATTTAACACAGGACCGGGGAAGTGCAGTTATGACTGCGGTGGAACACTCTCGGCTCCCCGGGATCACATCTGAGCAATGATTCCTTTGTAATATTGCCATTATTTCTCCACAGAGTACAACTGAGCGAAGCCAAGTTGCTGAGACAAATGACATAAGTGTGACATTGCATTAAATGGACATTTTCCCCCGTGGCCTTTAACAATTTCTACTTTAAAGAAGACAAGTAGCTGTCCAGCTAGCTAATTAAAAGTACCGGATTGCACAGGTGAGAGGTACGGTTCTTATTAAAGTGTCCGTTTGCTACCTTGGCGGCTTCTAAGGAGCAAATATGTCTACTGCTCCAGATATAGAGAAACAGAGTGACTCAGCCATGGGAAAACCACTTTGGAGAACAAATGAATCCGGGATGACACAGCCCTCGGCACAGAATCGGAGGATGAGGTGAAGTGCCCGCCGGAAGAGTGCAGCTCTCATTAGTCAGGGAAGGGGAGCCTTCTGGATCCCGCATCAGCCTGTGGCCCACACATCTCCCCCCATTTATCAAGGAGGGGGTTCGTTGGGCATAAGTGCCCAGTGTCCCCTCACTAAGACCAGGGCATCTCACTGAGGAGCAGCTCTCAGACAAAGTGGCCCAGGTGAAAGCCAGTGACACGTGCTGTGGGGATAGTCACCAGCCTCAACTCTCTCCCCACAGTCCTGTAAATGACAGTAAAGTGACAAAACTAAAGCCAAAAGACATAAGTCCCCAGTAGTAAAGAGACTAACCAGCCAAGAGAACACAGCACAGAGAGGAGACACACAAGAATTTGGAAATCTGATCTCTGAGCCACTGACCTAGAAAGCCAGAGAAAGCCGAGAAGCCAGCTTATAAGCCCAGAGCCTGAAGACACCAGAGGCATCAGTCATAGCATGAGGCTGAGAACAGGTACAGTCAGGACCAGAGAAAATGAAAAACAGGCCTTGGTGGCTGGGAGCTGGCCTGACACTGACAGCTAGGCCACGGCATTCCCCACTGAACGGAGACAGTTGCATGGAACACCTATGCGAGACAAGGCCCCTTGGTGATGTGAGGGACAAGGAAAAACAAGACCATTCCATGAGCATGCCTGAGCACCAACGACTATAAGATTGCTGCCCAGAGCCCTGGCTGTGTAGTTCAGTTGGTTAGAGCATCTACCTGATGCACCAAGATTGCAGGTTCAATCCCCACTCGGGACATACAAGAAGCAACCAATGAATGCATAAAAAAATGGAACAAATCGATGTATCTATCCCCCCTTCTCTCTCCCTTCCACTCTCTAAAATAAATAAAAATTAAGAAGAAAAGAAGAATGCTGCCCAGATCTAAAGAATGGTCCAGAGACCCCCTTTTTGGACCGGGGCTCCTTTGCTGATTACAGCATGAATCCACTTCATTTTTCTTAAATCCTACATGAGGTTGTCATCACAGGGTCAGGTCTCATTTCCAGACAGCACCCACTCCAGAGCAAACCACCACTTCCCTGAACCCCCTCCAAATCACCTAGTTCAAGTCCAGATCATATTCTCAGTCCTTCCCAACACTCTTCCAGGGCACCCACAGTTCTCCGTGGCACTGGCCTCTCTCTTTGCAACAGGACGAAAAACCCAACTTCGTTTGACCACAGGTGTGCTCCTGGTGGGCTGTGACTGATGAACAGCGACAGGCCCAGACCATCCCTTGTTCCACCCCCGTTTTGACAGCCAGGGGTGGCAGAGTACCCTGGAGAGAATGGTGCCTGGGGACTGAGGAAGGGGGCATGGGCCCTGCTGGGGGAAACGATACATTCTCCAGGAGAGGGTGGTGAATGAATGACGGCGTCACTGGGAGTCTCCCTCCCCCTCCCCAGCTAGCTCTCAGAAAAAGACAAAGAATAAACAAGAATCACACAGGAAGCAGAGACAATGTCTAAAAATGAGGAGAACGTGTGAAGCTGAAGCGCATTCTTCAACAAATAACTAACAGGAAAAAAGAGTTGAAAGGAAAATTATACATTAAAAGAGACGTCGAGCTTTATTAACTAGTAGCAAAGTGTAGACCTTATTGGATTTGGATTTAAACACACCACAAAAATAAAACCATTTATGAAACCATCAGAGAAAGATGAATATTGCCTGCATATTTGATGATATGAGGGAATTACCATCAATTTTTTTTAGCTGTTGATGGGGGAACTCCAGAGTCGGGAAATTTGAGTTTAAGGTAATGATGGTTAATAAGCCCTCATAGTTAATGCGTGTGAAAAGCTCTTGTTTCAGGAACTGCAGGTAGGGCCCACCCTGACTCCAGCAGACCACAAGTGATTGACCTTTGTGCTCTGGAAGAGAACCTAAGCCATCAAGGTGGTATCCAAGCCCTTGTGCTCCAAGGAGGGACAGTCTGCTGCCCAGGACACATAAAGAAAGTCAGCGGATGAAAGGACTTTAGGGAAATTGCTGGACTGCAGTTTCTATCTGATGAACCTCTTTCCTTAATTCGCAACCCCTTACCTACACTTTGGCCCCCTTATAAAAAAGGCTGGCTTGAAAGGAAATGTAAGAGGGCCTGTTAGGATATAAACTCGCCATCTTCTCAGATCACCGGCCATCTGAATAAAGCGCCCACAAAGATTTCACCCCTGTTTCTGCTTTTTGGGTCTGATAGGTGACAGGCAGCACAAACACCAGCTTTTCTGGTTTCAATGTGATCATTGTATTGTGGTTACATTGACATAAAAGGTTCCTCATCTTTCAGAGATACGTGTGGGAATATTCATAGGTGAAATGCTTTGAATTCTGGAATTTGCTTCAAAAGAATCCTCTGGGGGGGTAGGGGAAAGGGGAACCAAGACAGGCAGAAGTGGAATTGTCAAAGCTGAGTAGGGAGTATCTAGAGGTTTATCATTCTATTAGCTCATTGTTGCCTGTGTTCGACATTTTTCATAATGGAAAGTGAACAAAAACAAGAAAAACAAACCAAAAACAAAACAAAAACCTCCTGTCAAACAAAAACCTTTGGAACTGAACATTGTTCTGGAAGAAAGGGTTTACTGAGCCACACGTTTGCTCGTGAAAGGACCGGGTCCTGGGGTGGTCGGTCTGAACCACCAGCAGCCCTGCCAGGCAGAGAAGACAAATGTGTCCTCACATTTGTCTGGGGCTGATGGGGCTCCTCTATGCAATGAGTCTGGGGAAGAAAGATGTAGGTTGTTTTGCATTAACATTCCCTGTAGATGGGGCGTGGGGGGTGGGAAAAGGTGAAGCAGGCAAAGTTCTGGGATTTGCTTCTGGACTGGTTGTGGGCAGCAGTCCAGAAGCTTCCCTCGTAAGCAGGGTGTGTGGTGGCGTCTGGCCGTCAGCTGTTCTTTCTGGGTAATTGCTCAACTAGCTGCCTGGAAATTGGTTCAAAGTTTCAACATACATTCAGGAATGTCATCAGTCTGTTCGCTGATGAACTCTCCTTGCCCCTTCCTCTCACCCTCCAGCCTGCTGTAATTTAATTTAGAACGTCTCCGCATTTTTTTTTCTCTTGTCACTTCTACAGTACGGCTTTCTTTGACCTTCCCAAAAGAATCCTCTTACCGAATTCCAAAACCTCAGCTTACTCAGACCTGCCCTAGACCCCAAGCCAGGAAGATGTTAGGGCAGTCTGTCCTCAGAGACTACAGACACAGAGAGAAAGCTTTGGAAGGTGATTTGAAAATGGCGTAAACCTTATCAAGGATCATAGAGCAGGGTGGGGTAAGGGACAGCCACAGGCACAGTTGTTCAGTGCTGTCTTTCCACTCCCTAACTTTTTCTCCAACCCTGCCCACGGAATCTGCCCGCGAGGCCGCTTCCACACCCCAGGAATCACCTCGCTGGGCAGCTCAGCCAGTGGTAGGGGCTGTCTGGAGGACAGAATACAGGTGGTAGCTATGGGGTCAGATCTGGCCCTGGGTGAAGGCAGAGAGGTGGCTTGCCTTTGATGAGAGGGAGGGGATGCAAATGCCCTCCACTGGCCTGGATGATGTGAGGGAGGTGAGCGTCAGAACTGGAGGATGACTTTGTGTGAGGCTGGGGGTGGGATGTGACTCCTGGAGGCAAGGAGCTGGAGCTCTGTGGGGGTTTGTCAGGGATGCTGCTTAAGAGGCCGTGACTTCTAAACATTCCCTCTGCAGTGTTAATCCCGGAGGAGAAATCCTGCATCTCAGACTGAGTAAAGTGTTGCACTTGGAGACCCAGCAGCAGCTTCAAATGGAGCATGTTCTTTTTTTCTTTACCAAGAAATTTCCAAGGGCTCTCCTGCTTTTGAGCAACTTATCTAGCTTTTCATATGTTTTGAGACTTGTTTTCGACCTTATCGAAGTACAAAGAAAACATATTTTTCCATTTTTGTAACAGAAAATACATTTATGCTTTACACATAAGGGTTTTTTTCCACCTGCAGGGAACTGGGGATTCATTTAATGATGGCTAGATGGAAGTTCTGGCTAACACGGAGCTGTTTTCTAAAAATAGACAGTTATCAGTGCAATTGATTCCCAGGAAAGGGCCCATCAGAACAGTCCTGGAAAATGGGCGCAGGCCACAGCCATGTGCCCTGACCTCTCTGGAGTAATGCACCCCTTCAAGAATCTAATGGAAGATGTGAATGCCTCCAAATGCTTGTGCACACACATTCTGCATATGATTTTAGAGGGTTCACTGAACCCTCTTGAGCAAGAACAACAAAGAGCTGGAAGGAAGCGATGTCTATTTACATTACAAAAGGATTCTTTGCTCTAAAAAAAGAGAATTTACTAAAGCTCCAAAATGCCTTCCGGTAAATTCCAGCTGGTTTATTTGATTTGCAAATATTCTATTTCTATAGAACTTTACAGCTAAAACCACGTTTAATCAGTTCAAGCCTAGTCCCGACACAAATCCATTAATGAAACAACAAATGCTTATTGTACCTCATCTCTGTGCTGGCCAGGCCTGGGGGCAGCAGAGCAGACGCAGTTTCTGCCTTGTGGAGTGGACGCTTGGCTAAGCAGGAGAGCCGGTCAGGTTGTTCCTGACTGCGTCTCCAGCACCTAGGACAGCTCCCTCCACTAGCGATTGGATCAGCGTGGGAAGGAATGAAAAGTAAGCTGAATACTAAGTGCTGTTATGAAAACGGAGTGCTGCAAACGCATGGGGTGAAGGGGAAAGTCTCCGTGGAGGGAGGTGGGGGGGATCAGGGAGATGCCCCCAGGGAGGAGAGATTTATGCTGTGCCCTGAAGGATGAGACCTGAGAAAAAAACATTTTTGAAGGAAGACCAGTGTGTGCAAAACCCCCAGGTCCAGAGAGGCGTGCCATGTGAGGACACAGGATGAATCTGGCGTGCAGAAAGAACCAGACACAGGGCCTTCCAGGCCAGGGGAAAGAGCTGCTTCTTTAATTCTGGATACTATGTGAAGCATTTGGAAGGTTTAAGCGATGGAGGGAGATAATTTTATCTATATTTTCAGAAAAATTGCTCTGGCTGCTGTAAAGAATAAACTATTGGGAGTGGAGGACAAAGAGGGCCACCAAAGGCTGGCCTTCTGGACAAGAGATAGCGTTGATGCTTGCAGGGGCGGGGTGGGGGTGAGTTAGGGATGTTGAGAAATGGCTGGATATGAGTGACCCCTGGGAGGAAGGCCAACCAGGTGCGGCAGTAAGTTGGAGCTCCCTGACCTCTGGTTGGGAGGATGAGAAGTTAGACAGAGATGAGGAAAATGAAAGAACAGGTGCCGGTGGGGGGGAGATCCTGAATTCAGAGTTGGATGTGCCGAGTTAAGAAGTCGATTGGGATGGAGTGTGAACTGGGTGTGGGCACAGCATAAGGGGCATCAATTCCTAGGGAGGTAGGGTCACAGAGGGATGCAGTCGCCCTGCGCAGGCTGGCACAGGAGCACAGGCGGGGGCAGAGCAGTGGGGAGGCAGGCCTCTGACTGGCCCCAAGAGCCTTCGCCAGCCTGCCCCTCATTGTTTCAGCCAGGCTGCTGGGACCCCCGAGACTGGAACCCACTCTTTCTCCTAGAGCCTTGATACTAGTCTCTGCTCCTCCTGCCTAGAATGCCCTCCCATATCTTCTAGACTTTTCTTAATTCCACCCACCCTTTAAAACTCTACCTCTGACTCTACCTTGGAGTCACCGTGGGGGCAAGGGTCCTATCCCCCACCCCCACTCTGCACCAAATGCTGAGGGCCCACCAGCAGGCATCGCACACCATGGTGCCCCCCAAGCCTCAGAGAACACAAATCAAGCTTTCAAGTGTCCTGCTGAAGCCCCTCTCTGCATTTGAGGTGAAGGTGAACACCCCTCCCAATGCCCACTCTTCAGGCCTTTTGTGCCCTGGAGGAGGGTGTGGGTAGGACAATCTCAGGGCTTTTGGACAAGTCCTGCATCATGGGCTTGCACCCCACCCTGGAACATGGCAGCTTAAAATTGGTATCATAACTGCCATTTAAATACCCCATTATTTGTGTATTTACGATATGGGACTGGGGTGGTGGCCGGAAGCAGGGACAGGATTTAGAAAGTGAATGAGGAGGAGATGCCCAGAGCAGCAGGGAAGGACAGACACCCATGGGCAGAAAGCTCTGGAAACTGCCATCTGGGCCATTTCAATGATCCCCTTTTTGACAAAAACGATGCTTTGCCTTGGTTATGTCAGAATGGGCAGACGTTCCTTTTTCTTAACCAACCGACACGAGCAAAGGTGGTTTTCACTCGAGCCTTGTTCAGGGTAGGTGGGGCCCTGAGAGCCAGAGAGGGGAGCTGGTGACGGCTGTGCAGGGAGCTGGTGACGGCTGTGCAGGGAGCAGGGAGCCAGTGTGGGTTCTAGAGCAGAGGAGGGACGTCCCGAGAGCCTCATGAGGCGACCATCCGGCAGGCTGGGGAGGGGCCGGAGGCTGAGAAATCTGTGAGATGCTGCTGCTGCCACCCAGATGGAAGGCAGGAACTCTGGGATACCCTCAGCGGGGGACCTGCTGGGCCTGAGGCCCGAAGTCTGGTGTCTCCGAGGAGAGGTGGGTACAGGGCTGATGAGAGGCTGGGGTGAAGGTCCCTTTGGGGAGTTTTCCTAGAGGGAGAGAGACAGTGCACAGGCAAAAGGGCTGTTTTGGGGCTTCATCAGAAGAAATATCACACAGGCCTTTGGCACTGGCCGAATCACCTCTGGAGCGCTGACAGCTGCTCGTCAAGGAGGAGCCCGCCTGCTGCCATCCTGCCAGGGCCGATGTACGGGACGGAAACCAGGCCCATGGTGGCTCTGGCTTGTGCCCGCTGTTAGCAGCGGAGGGCTGGCACACAGCTAGCAAACTGCCTCTTTGAAGAAAGTTGGGGGCTGGTTCGTAAATGCTCCTAGTGGGGCCCATATTAGGCCACCAGCTTAACCTCATGGAACATCATTACATAACCCTCCCACCTCGGATGCGAATGACCTCAGGGGCATGGATAGTAATAAAACGGTAATGAAGAATGGGTTTTGAGTACTTTTTACCTTCATTTTTAATATAATTTGTTTCCTTGTAAGTCTACCTAATTTAATTTTTAATAATGACTGTTGAAGAACTGGCTTGGAAAATTCCTGCAAATTTAATAATCAGCTCTTGAGAGGTGGCAAAGCCCGTCCTGGCAGGCCACTGGCTGAGGCCAAGGACAGGTGCAGGCCCTGGGACTGGGGGCCTCTCCCGCAGCTGCTTGGGAGGCCTTGTTTCCAGCCAAGGAAACCACGGAGAGTAGGACACAGGGCTGGCTGACGTTTTTTCCCAGGGTACCATTATGTATTCTATGTTTTAAAAATGTGTTACAGAACAGCTGGCGTACACTATTGTGTCAGTGTCAGGCGGACCACATAGTGGCTCAACATTTACACACCGCACGGTGCGGCCGCACAAGAAGGGAGCGAGTGAGGGAGCGGCCGACTCTCACCTTGTGGGTTTAGGATGTAACCCACTGCTTCCCTGTGTGACACGCTACCAAGAAGGAGCTCAGATCTGGGACAGCCGAGTCCGCCTGTGCGACGGGCACCTTTCCTGTTAAGTAGGTCCAAGGATGGTCTGATTTTTTACTCAAAAAGAACAAAAAACATTTAAAACTTGCATTGACAAGTATTATCTGAGGTGGAGTGGCTATAATAAGACAATGTATCAGTGTTAAATTAAAGTGAAAATTAAGCACCCACCACTCTATTAGTCAGCATTTTCAAGGCTTTATTATTGTGAAGTTCAGAAAGAGAGTTAAAGAATCTATTTAAATGCAAATGTGCCATAAAACCGACTAAGAGCAATGCGTCTTCAGAATGCGCTCAGCCCTCCTTCCAGCAGGCTCTGCTCATAATAATGTTGCTATTTTTTCAGCTCAGAGAATATGTCTGAGAAACCCGGTGTCATTGGAGTGCAGCTGGCATGGCTCCCTGGGGGGGGGTATTGTACTTGGGGGCATAAGTGGGTCTTCTTCTGGGGCAGGACTGGTGCATGTGCCCCTGTGCCCTCTGGGGCTGGCTGAGCAGAAGCCCAGGCATCTCCTGGGCAGGGCTTTGGGCTGAGGGGCAGTTGTCCTCTGCCTGGAGTTGTCTTTCCCTGGCCCATCTGGTGACAGTGTCCCTGAGGAACCGAAATGTACCTTGCTCACAGACCAGGGCTCAGTGTGGTTTCCTGACCCAAGGACTGAATGAGCACTCCTCAAATGGAGGCAAACATGGTGCCTGACTCAGAGCGGCACCTGCCAGCGCTCGCCATTGAAATGCCATTGAAACCTCCTGCCTCATACAGGAAGAGGCGGGGAGGTCACCAGGCTTACTGAGCCCCTCTGATGTGCCAGGTGCCAATATCACCTAACAATGGCCCTGAGGAGGGAGTACAGGGTCCGGCAGATGGAAGGCCTGCTTGAGTGTGGTTGGTAGGGTAATAATATGGGTGTGATAACTTGTAGTTTTAATTTGAACATTTCCCCTAAAATGTCATATGGTGTGCTTGAGTCTGATGTTGTCATGTTACAGAATAACATGCTTACGACTTTGTAATAAAAAGGGGCATTATTTGTGCCAGACCCTGTAGTATTGCCCTGACCTGATGGAGAGGTTGGGAAAGAGGACATGGAGCAGTGGGTGGCTGTCGCCCTTAGGGCTCTGTCAGAGGCAGACTGACCCCAGTCCCAAGTCAGTGGGTGGAGAGAACTGGGCAACGGGCAGCTGGGGCAGCTCGGGGCAGACAGCCATGCCTGGTGCTGGGAGAAGCAGCCACTTCTCAGAGGCCTCAGATCTCTATCCCCTCCAAGGCCTGGGCCCACTCTGGGAGCAATCAGGGAACTCAGGGTGTGTCCAAAGGCCCACAGGCACCCTTGAGCCTATGTTATATGACTAAGGGGAGACTATATGCTTGAAAACCCCCAAACCCACAGAACAATCTAAGAACCAACTGGTTCCAGGTGCACTCTGCCAGGGAGCCCATCAAGCCCACCCTGCACAGCTCGCCTCATCCCTGTCCCTGAACTGGGGGCCCCTGAGGGTCAGGCTGTGGTCCCAGCACTGGGAGCAGGGCCCAGCTCATGTGAGTGAGCAATAAGTATGCTGAGTTTTTGGAAACTACTATGTAGATGTGTAACATGTACTGGAGCAGAATTTCTATTTGAAATTTTGTATATTAAAATTTTAAATATAGCCCTGGCTGGTATGGCTCAGTGGATTGAGCAGGGGCCTGGGAACCAAAGGGTTGCTGGTATTCCCAGTCAGGGCACATGCCCTGGGTTGCAGGCCAGGTCCCCGGTAGGGGGCACGTGAGAGGCAACAGCATATTGATGTTTCTGTCCCTTTCTTTCTCCCTCCCTTCCCTCTCTCTAAAAATAAATGAATAAAATCTTTAAAAAATTTTTAAATATAAAGTTAACGTTTATATAGCTCTTTTTACTTCTGTTTATTTGGAGCCATTCAGAATTTAGTTGGAAGGACTCTCCTACGGTGGGTTTCTCTCCCCTACTTTCCCCCCAGCCCCTCCTCCCAGAGCCCCCTCCCCTCAGGACTCACAAGTGGAGGCCTCACCCTCAGATGAAGAAATCCTGGGTTGTGAAAACCTCCACTTCCCTTCTTCTTTCTCTATTTTGGGGTCACCGTGGGGGTGGGCACATTTTGGGGCTGGGTCGCTTTCTGCCTGGGAGAAGCAGCTGGAGCGAGGGCCCCAGGGATGGGGCTGAAAGAGGCGCCCAGGGCTTCCGTCACCTGGAGCCTCCATGCAGCTCCTCTCCTGGGAGTGCAGCCTGGCGAGTGCACCCCGGGAGGACTGTGCAGAGGACAGGGGCCACCTCTGGGAGCCAGAGAGAGTAGGGTGAGTGAGACACGCTTCACGCAGGGGGAGCTCACCGAGTACCAGACGTGCGCACCATCTTATGTGATCGTCCCCCAAACCGTCTGTTCATAGGTGACACAAGCTTTTTAAAAATCAGTTACTTTTTACTGGGACAACATTATAATTTGATGTCTGTATGCTCTCTTGCAGGCCCACCACCAAAAACCTAGTTTCCATTCAATGCCATGTATCTGGCCTTCTTTACCCCCTCTTGCCCTCTCCCACCCCTCTTCCCTTTTGGTACCACCATTGTGTTGTCTGTATCTATGAGTTTTTTATTTTGTTTTGTTCATTTGTTACTTTTTTGTTTTATATTCCGTGTATGAAAGAAATTACATGCTTTTTGTCCTTTTGCTTTGATTTATTTCACTTAGCATAATGCTGTCAAGATCCATCCATGTTGTAGCAAATAGCAATATTTCATCTTTTTATGGCAGAGTGGTATTCTGTGTGTGTGTGTGTGTGTCTGTGTGTGTGTCTGTGCGTGTGTGTGCGTGTGTCTCTGTGTGTGTGCGTGTGTGTGCGTGTGTCTCTGTGTGTGTGTGCGTGTGTGTGCGTGCGTGTGTCTCTGTGTGTGCGTGTGTGTGTGTGTGTGTGTGTGTGTGTGTGTGTGTGTTAACGGATGATTGGCTAAAGGTGTGCCGTGTGCATGCAATCATCCAATAATGTGCACTGGGCTGTCTCCACATCCTGGCTACGGTAAACAATGCTGCAGTGAACATAGGGGTGCAGACATCTTTTCAAATGAGTGTTTTCATATTCTTTGGGTGAACATCCAGAAGTGGGATTCCTGGATCACGTGATAGGTCTGTTCTTAATTGTGTGAGGAAGCTTCATACTGTTTTCCATAGCGGCTGTACCAGTTTATATTCCCACTAGCAGTGCAAAATGGTTCCCTTTTCTCCACATTTGCTCCCACACTTATTGTTTGTCTTTTCTTTGGCAGCCATTCTAACAGGTGTGAGGTGGCAGCCCACTGTGGTTTTGACTGGCACTTTCCCAGTCATCAGTGATGTTGGACACCTTTTCATGTGCTGATTGGCTGCATGTATGTCCCCCCTTGAAACATGTTCCAGACCCTCCGCCTATTTTTTCATCCAATTATCTTGTTGTTGTTATTAACTTAAGTTTTCATATCTTGGATATTAACACCTTACCAGTTGTATCATTTCCAAATATCTTCTCCTATTTGGTTGGTTGCCTTTTTGATTTGTTGATGGTTTCCTTTGCTGTGCAGAAGATTCCTAGTTTGATGTAGTCCCGTTTGTTAATTTTTGGTTTTGTTTCCCTTGCCTTGGCATCAAATGCACAAAAAAACCACTGAGACCCATGCAGATGATATGACCTTGAATAGAAAACATCCTCAGGATGCACTAAAAATATTAAAACTAATAAATGTAGTCAGCAAAGTTGCAGAATACCAGATTAATATACAAAAAATATAAATTGTATATATAGTATAACAAAAAACTAGTTTTATACATTTGCAGTAAATAATTCAAAAGTGAAGTTAAGAAAATAATTCTAGCCCTGGCTGGTGTAGCTCAGTGGATTGAGCGCAGGCTGTGAAACAAAGGGTCGCTGGTTCGATTCCCAGTCGGGGCACATGCCTGGGTTGCAGGCCAGGTCCCCAGTGTGTGGTGCTTGGGAGGCAACAGCACATTGATGTTTCTCTCCCTCTCTTTCTCCTTCCCTTCTCTTCTCCCTAAAAATAAATAAATAAAATCTTTAAAAAAAATAATTCTACTTATACTAGCATCAGAATGATAAAACAGGAATAAATTTACCTAAAGAAATACAGTCTTAAACACTGAAAACGATAAAACATTGTTGAAAGAAATGAAAGGAGACCTGAATAAACAAAGGCGATCCGTGATCATAGACTGGAAGACAATATTTTGAGATGGCAACACTCCCTAGTTAATCAACAGATTTGGCACAATGTCTATAAAATCCCAAGTGTCTTTGGGCTGCAATTGACAATATTTTTTTTATGAGTAAGAATATCACTGCATTTATTTTCATGCAGGTAATTTTGCTACTGCTTCAACATTTTCCTTTTGAAAAAAATAAAGGAACAAAAGAATCCCAAAGCTCAGAGCTGGATCACTTGGTCCTTTCTCTCCTTATCCCCTCCCAGTTCAAAGCGCTCGCATCTCTTACTGGCCAGCATCCTCTTCGATCTGCAGCTGGGCTCAACACATTCAAGCCTCAACACAATCTTCTTTGTGGTTTTAGCCTTCTTCTGGAAAATCGGCTTAGTCTGCCTCCCGTAGCCACTCTGCTTCCGATCATAATGCCTTTTTCCCTGGGCGTACAGGGATCCTTGCCCTTCTTATACTGGGTTGCTTTGTGAGGCTGATGCTTTCTATGCTTCTTACAGAAAGTCCTTTGGGTTTTAAGCACATTGACCGTCTTTGCAATAAAGCTGTCGGGAAACTCAGCATCCACACTCTTCGCCTCGCTCTGCTTGCACCTAACAGGATTGAAATTGACAATATTTATATTCTTTTTTTTAATTGAATTTATTGGGGTGAAATTGGTTAATAAAATTATATAGATTTCAGAGGTACAATTCTAGACAATATTTATATTTTTAATTTCATATGAAAATGCAAGGAACTCAGAATAGCCAAAACAATCTTGAAAAAGTAAAACAAAGCTGGAGGACTCACACCGCCCTCTCCACATTAACTACAAAGCTATAGTGTCAGGAAAGGCCGGTACTGGCATAAGGGTAGACAAATAGATCAATAAAATGGAATTGGAGTCCGGAAATAAGCTATTGCATTTTCAGTCAACTGATTTTCAACAAGGATGTCAAGATAATTCAGTAGGGAAAGAATAACCTTTTCAACAAATGGTGCTGAGACAAATGGATATTCACATACAAAAGATCCTTTCTTCAAAACATTCATAAAAATTAACTCTAATGGACCCTAAACCTAAATGTTAGAGCCCAAACTATAAAACTTATTAAAAATATAGGCATAAACATTTATAACCTTGGATTAGAATAAGCATTCTTAGGTACAATACCAAAAGCATAAGCAACAAGAACAAAAAAAAAAGATAAAATGGACGTCTTTGAAATCAAACACTTTTGTGCTTTCAAGGATTCCACCAAGAAAGTGAAAAGACAATTACAGAACAGGAGAAAATATTTCCAAATCATGGATCTGATAAGGGACTTGCATCTAGAATATATAAAGAACACTTACAAATCAATAATAAAAAAGACAATCACAATTTGAAAATAAGCAAAGGATCTGAATAGATTTTCCCCAAAGAAGATACACGAACGGCTAATAAGCAGATGAAAGGAAGACTCAACATCATTAGTAATTAGGGAAATGCAGACTGAAGCCAGGATGAGCCCCAGCCAGCTGGCATGGCTCAGCTGGCTGGGTGTCATCCCCAAACCAAAAGGTCACCAGTTTGACTCCTGGTCGGGGCACGGGCCTGGGTCGTGGGTTTGGTCCCTGGTTGGACACATACAGAGGGCAGCTGACCGATGTTTCTCTCCCTCTCTTCCTCCCTTCCCCTCTCTTTTATAAAAAAAATCTTGATGAGATATTACTTCTCACTCAATAGGACAGCTAGAATTTTCTTAAAAAACAGATAATAACAACTGTTATGTATCTTTAAGAAAAACTCTCACACACTGGGAGTGGCAATGCAAATGGCACAGCTGCTTTGGGAAAGTTCCTCAAAAAGATCACATAGTCACCACTTCCACTCCTTTTCCACCCAGAAATTCCACTCCCAAGGGTATGCCCAAGAGAAGTGAAAACGTTAACTCCGTGTGAAAACGTGCACACAAAAGTTCGTGTAGTTATGTTGCGCCACAAAACGTGGAGATATCTCAAATATCTATCAACTGAGAAATGGATCAGTTAAAGGAGGGGTACCCCTACAACGTAATATTATTTGGCCATAAAAAGAAATGAAGTAACGGATGCATGTACAACATAGACGAACCTTGAAGATGGATGGTAAGAGAAATAAATCAATCACCAAGACTGCGTATTATATTATTCCACTCACACAAAATGTCCAGAGCAGGCAAATCCTTAGGGATGGGAGGTGTGAGCAGCCTAGGGCTGAAGAGTCAGGGGAAAACAGGGAGTGGCTGCCAATGGACACCGGGTTCCTTTCCGGGGTGATAAAACGCTCTAAAATGGATTAGGGTGATGTTTGCCCAACTCAGAACATACAAAGTTGATTGAATTGTGTGGTATGTGAATTACATCCCAACGAGGCTGTTACATTAAAAGAAAAGCTTTTGTCAACAAAAGCGTTAAGGCTTGGAGATTTTTAAAGTACATTTTTAAACTACAAATTCAATTTTTTAAATTGTTACAGGGCTGGCTGAGTTATTTATTTCACACTGAGTGAATTTTGATGTTTTGTGGATTTTGAAGATTTGGCCCGTTTTATTTGTAAGCGAATGTTACTGTTTCAGCGCCTGTGTGTCCTGTCGCTCCATCCCCTTGGCAGTTCCGATTTCGTGATTTGTCTTCTCTGTCTGTCAGGCTGACTGGGGGTGCATCAGGTGCACTGGTCTTTCAAGAAACCACCTTTTGGGTTCATTAATTTTCTGTTTTTCTATTCCATTAATAACCATTCTTTATTATTTTCTTCCTCCTAATTGTCTAGGTTTATTTTGGGTCCCTTCCCCACCCCAACACCTTCAGTTTCTTAGCGGGGGTGGGGGACTTAGATGGTTACTTTGAGACATTTCTCATTTAATGCAGTCAATTTCCCTCCCACTTTAGCTACACCCCACAAATTCAGATATGCTATATATTAATCTTCTTTCATTTTAATTCATTTTAAAACTTCCTCTGAGATTCCCTTTTTAAAAGTGTGTTTTTTCCCAGTGTTTGGAGACTCTTCAGTGACCCTCGTGTTACTGATTTTTAGTTTAATTCCACTACAGTCAGAAAACATATTTTATATGATTTCAATCCTTTAAAGTTTGCTAAGATTTAATTTATGACTCACGGTACGGTCTACCTCAGTAAACGTTCTGTGTACACGTGAGAAGAATGTGTAGTCTGCCGTTGTGTGGAAAGTCCTATAAGTATAAATTAATTCAAGTCAGTTGATGGTGTTGTTCGGTTCTGTCCTTGCTAATTTTCTGTCAACTATTTCTGGGTATTACATAGAGGAGAAGGTTTCAGTTTCCAAGTGTGATTGTGGATATATCTGTTCCTTTCCTGCTCTGATAGTTTTTTCCTTCTTATATTTTGAACCTCTGCTCAGGTGCTTATATATTCAGGATCTGTATGCCTCTCCTTAACTGTGGTAATTTTCGTTGCTCTGAAGTTTACTTTGATGTTAATGTCACTCTTGCTTTGGTTTGTCAGGGTTTCCAGGATATAGTTTTTTTCCATATATATATATATTTTTTACCCTACCTATATCATAATATTTGAAGAGAGTTTCTTGTACACAGTATGTACTACTTGGGTCATTAAAAAAAAATCCATTCTGCCAATCTTTATCTTTTAATTGGTGTGTTTATTTCATTCACATTTAATGTAATTGATGATATGTTTGGATACAGGCCTCCCATTTTATTATTTGTTTTCTAGCTGTTCCCTCTATTTTTCATTCCTGTTTCCCTTTTCCTACTTTTGCATTAAACTTTTAAAAAGTATTCCATTTTAAGTTATCTAATATATTTTTGACAGTTTCTCTTTGTATAGTTTCTTCGGTGTCGGGAGAGACAGTTACTGAGTTTCTTGCTTTCCTTTCTCTCTTGCTGTGTGTGCCAAGACTGCAAGGCCCGGAGCACTCTGTCTGGGCCATTTCTCAACACTGGGCGTGAGTGGGCGGGGCCCAGAGCACTGGGGACTTCGGGTTGAAAGGTGGTGGCCTGTGTAGAGAAATACAGATGCCCCTGGCTCAAACACCACACACTGGGAGGAAGGGATGCCCCACTCAGGTGTAGACCCTGGAGGAAGGGAGAGAACCAGCTGACATTAAGTTTCTTTCCCGCTACTGCTGCTGCTGCTGCCGCCACTGTCCCCGGGGGCTCATCTGCACTACCCCTCGTGCTCCAGGAGCTCCCAGCAGGCAGGTGTCCTGGTGTCAGAGACTAACACCACTGTATGAATTCTCTGACTTGTGTGCATGGTAGCATCCTTGGTTCCTGTGCTCATGGAGAAAAAGGGCTCCTGAATTCAACTGATGGGATTTTGGTGAAGTTTTCAGAGGGAAGGGAATTCAAAGTGGCCTTGTGGGTAGGGTCCAATGGGCTGCTTCACTGTACCTAGTTGTGGCTTCCACTGCTGACCAGATAGTAAGAGCTAATGTGCTCACAGTCGGCACTTCCTGTCCCGTGTCAGAGGGGATTCTCCCATCCGGGATTTCTGCATACACAGAAGTTCTGAGGTGCATGTAGGCTGCAAACTCCCCTCCATCTTTTCCTTTCTAAACCATCCCTGGTGGTCCAGCAGAAACAGAATTCTAGCAAGAGAAAGAAAAGTCCGTTTTAGGGAAAAATTTAATGGCTGCCTGGCTATACAGAGGCATTTCCTAGTGTCAGAGCGTCACCTGCTGGACAAGCCACCAAGTACACTTTCTTGTTTGTGTTGAGGAGGTTAGTTACCAAGCTCTTGCTGAAACTGCATGCCTGACCCAGGGATGCCTTGTGACTCTTTGACCAGATAGCTGCACGTTGGGGTGGATCAACTCAGACTCAGTGACTGACAAGGTGGAAAGAGCCCAACAGCCATCTGCTCAAAAGGAAATGGCATATTCAAGAGCCAATTGGCTTGGCTCTACCAGCATCTCAGCTTAATGTGAAAAAGTGACAGCAGCCCCTTTCGGGGAAACAGCACCCTCACCTCGTCCCCTAGAACAAAGCCACTGACTCAGCAGGGTCCTCGATTTGCTAAGATTCCCCTAAACTCCTGGGCCTGGTGCACTAGTGGTTTAGCAAGTTTGATGACGTTGATGACGCTGTTGCAGAAAGTGACCGTGATTATCCGCTCAGGGGACAGAGCTCACTGCAGTCCTAATCACCGTGGCCAGTGCTCCCTTTGATGAACCTGGCTACATCTGGCCTGCTGTGGGGAAGACCCTGGACTGGCCGATTACAGGCTCTGCAGCAGGCAGGCCAGGTTTGTGCAGCAAACCATGGGGACAGATGGCCACTGCTGATAGGACAGTTGTGTCACTGAAGCAGATGTGCACAGTACGAATTCTCTTGATAAGACCAACTGGAATCAAGCTGCTAATCAAGCTGTCACTGCCCAGATCACAGCCATGGCCACCCTGGATCCCCTTGCAGATCTCAGGCTGGCGGACTCCCAGGCAGGGGAACTTGCCGCTTGTGCTGGCATGATTCCAAATCCGTTCTTTCTCCCCACCCACCTGCTACTAGTACTTCTGAGTCCCCAGAGAGCTGCTCCATGCACGCTGTGCAGGGTGCATAGACGCATAGTGTGCCTTCTGCCTCTCACCCAGAACCAGGACTGGGGAAGGATTTGAACAGGTGGAGATGGGAGCAAAGGGCAGTCCTGGGGAGCCCCAGCACCAGGGCAAAGGCTCAGAGCTGGAGCTCAGCGCTGGCCCTGGGGACAAGAGCAGCCCGGCTGGGGTCCTGAGCTCTAAAGGTGAGCAGCAGGAGAGAAATCTGGCAGAAGGGCTGGGCTTGAGAGGGGGCCCAGGGGAGGCGTGGGGCTTCACTGGGCCGTGGCCATGGGGCATCACCGAGAGGATGTCGGGGGCAGGTGGAGAGAGAGCAGAAGCACTGCAATGAGAGCTGCGCTTCGGGCCCTGTACATGCTGTTCCCTCTGCCTGGAACATTTCTTCTGCTCGCTATCCAGCCATCTTTCTCATTCTTCAGGTCTCAGCTTGAATCTCACCTCCTCAGGGAAGCCCACCGGACCACTCCTACCCACACAGCTCAGACTGTGGCTCCCACAGAGTTCTGTACTTTTCCCTCCTTAATTTTTAACTTAGCCATTGACAGTGGTTTAACGCACGCCAGTTTCCCCCGCTAGACTGTGAGAATGTGAGAGCAGTATCCACATATAGCTTGTTCATTGCCGAGGTTAGTCAGTCAGTCAGCAAACTTGGCGGGAGAGCCTGCTCTGTGCCTGCCATTGCAATGGGCTCCAACAGCTCAAGGCCAAGGTGTAGACCTTGCCCACTGTTATCTGCCTGCTGCCTGCACAAATGCTGGAGCCCAGGGTTACCTGCCTGCCTGCACAAGGGTGGCTCTGGCTGCCAGGAGTGTGTGTGGCAGGGAGGGAGAGGGGGCAGGTGGCGGAGAGGCCAGGGCAGGATCGGCCTCAATGGCCCAAAGAAGCCCTAACATGGCTCTGGTCAGGCTGTCATGGGCAGGACTTGATTCAAGAGTGAAAGCAGACACGTCCCAGACCATTGTGAGACCCTGGGGACCAGGGAGTCCTAACATGGGACCTTCCAATAGGGGCCCACCATCTGCAGGCTGCAGGGAGCCAGGCTGCCTGCGGGTGCTCCCTGGCAACTCCCAGGCTGTCAGGGCGGGTGAGGGGGAGGGCGCTGAGCAGCTCCTGTGCCAGGCCCACAGCCAAGGCTCCACGCCATTGTTCCCAGGACTGTGGCAGGTGAGGCTCGAGCCCAGAGAGCCCCAAGACTTCCTCCGAGGTCCCTGACTGGAGGAGCTGACAGGGCAAGGATAGGGAACCCAGCTGGTCGGCTGTGCTACTCAGGGACCACTGTGGGGAAGGGACACCTGGAAGGGAAGACCCCTGAGTCTCAGCCAGCTCCTTCACCAACCTCTGTCTTCCACACTCAAACTTCTTCAGGCTGTGGCCTTGGGACAAAGGGTCCACAATGAAAATGGGGTCTGACAAGTACCCGGCTGTGTCCCAGGTGGCCTCCTCCTTCCCCCCCTGCATAGCACTCACCTGCAAGGGAGTTGCCTGGGGCTCCCTGCAGGGAGGACCCCTGCTGGGGCTCTGGGCCAACAGTCACTCCAACTCCAAGGGCACAGGGCATGGTCCTTGACCCTCAGAGACACAGGGGGCAAGTGGGGGAAGGCCCCTCCCTCTCTCTGTCAGGGTCATGGTCTTGTTCACAGGTCAGCGAGCCTCTCAACCTCCCTGCAGTCTCAGGGACCTAATAATTTTTTATAAAAATTCTCTTGGTTAACAGCTTTATTGAGGTATAATCTACATGCCATGAAATTAATCCATTTCAAGTGCACAGGTCAATGGTTTTGAGTAAATTTAGAGCCGTGCAGCCGTCACTGCAACCCAGTTTGGGAGCATTTCCATGACCTTAAGAGCTCCTATGCTGACTGAATTAAATTTTTTTTTGTATTGATATTTTTTCTCTTTTCGCAAAAATAAGACAAAGTCACTTTAGAGAATTTAGAATAACCTATGAAACAGAAAGAAGAAAATAAAAATTATCTTCATTCCACAACCTTTGCTATTTTGTCATATATTTAACCCCTTTATTTATTTCCCTCTTTATTTATATCCTAGAAAGGAAAGGACTATGTTGGGTTTGCTAAGAAGTTGATTAGATCTGGGCACGCGGCAGCTACATATTAGTCATTTGAAGATGGCAAGGAAGATCTCTTTTTACCTTAGTGATTTTGAAGAACTTGATTACATTTTTGACTCCTGAATCAGGGCCCCTATCTTGAAAGGAGGGGGTTGGCCTGGGGAGGGGGGGGTGTCCAACCTCTTGGTGTCTCTGGGCCACACTGGAAGAAGAAGAATTGTCTTGGGCCACACATTAAATACAACGACACAAACCAAAGCTGATGAGCATAAAAAAGGCATTAAGTAAATTTACGATTTTGCGTTGGGCGATATTCATGGCCATCTTGGGCTTCGTGTTGGACACCCCTAGTAGACAAACATGCCCTGTTGCAGCCATAGGTATTTCCCCCAGAGGGCGCTGTGCTCACAGGATCTGGTACCTTCCTGTTTGCATCCCTGGCTGGAGACACCTCTGGGGAGACTCAGCGAAAGGAGACTTGCCTACATTTGTCTACCCTACAGTTCCCCAGACCTACGTTACTGCGGTATCTGTTTTCCACAGAGCACCTTTTAAGATTCCATGGAACCCACACTGAGAAACTCCTAGATGACCTTTTCCCCTTTGTCCTTGTGTGTAGTAGGTGCTTGATATTTATGTTTACTAAACAAATGGAGATTTGAATGGAGTTGTGCCCCTCCCTCTACTCACCATCTTGGCCTCTCCAGGCCCACTGTCCTTCCTTCCCACGGCCCCTTACCCCAGCTTTGACTCCTCTGGCCCCAAGTGCCTGCTCCTACGGGGCCTGCCTACAGGCTACCCTGAGCCCGACCTGTAGTGATCTTCCCAGGACCCCTGATCGGCTGCCCGTTGTTAAGCTAAGGTTCAAAAGAGAGGTGGGAAGTCCAATTTCATAAGGGCGGGGCATAGTAAATGCCATCAGGACTGGTTAAACACATTTCTTGGGGAACTACTGTGTGCCAGGCACTGCGTGGTCAGTTTGGGGCACATTTTCTGCTCTAAGAAGTTCTTGGTGTTGCCCTGGCCAGTGTAGCTCAGTGGGCTGGGCATCGTCCCACAGACCGAGAGGGGGCCGGTTCCGCTCTGGTCAGGACACGTGCTTGGGTTTCAGGCTCTGTGCTCAGTCCCCTGTCGCATATGCTTGTGGAGAACAGTCAGTCATTGATGGAAACATGCATGTTTGTCTCTCTCTTTCTCCCTCCCTTCCCTTCTCTCTAAAATTAAAATATATATATATATTTTAAAAGTTCCCAGTGCTTTGGGTGGGGGGGAGGGTACATTATTTGATCCAGGAATGGCACCAGCCCCCATCTGCTTGCCCTGCTCTGGCTCACCCAGTGCCATTTGTGTAGAGAAATCGCACCTGGGCCCCACCTCCTGGCTCCCTCCCACCCCAGCCAGTGCACCGTGAGCTTGGGGCCAGAGGGGACAGGTAAGTGCAGCTTCTGTAAACTGCCCCCAGCCCTGCATGCCCCGTGCCTAAGGCTCTCTCACTCTAGTCCTGCTCAGCTGACAGCGTCCTTCACAAAAGCTGGACTCTGCCAGCAGCTCTGCCTCCTCGCATCCTACCATGAAAAATAGGTGGAGAGCCTTAAAAACCTCATGCCTTGGGGTTTTAGAGGCAATTCTTGTCATTTTGGTAGATATTTGCTCTAAAGATCTGCAAATGTCTGGCAATTCATTCCTTTTAGAAGCAAATTATCTCAGACTCCAATAAAGTAAGTTGCTTATTCCCAGCGGGTTTGGAGGCATTTGGAGGTATGTTACTCTGAAGCTGTGACTGGTACTGTGGGAATCCAAGGTCCTTGTCAAGGTGGCGAGCCACGTGCAACCTGAGAGGCTGCTGGAGCCTGTCCCATTCACCTGGAAGGTGATTTCCAGAGTTAACTAAGGGCCTTGGGCCTTCCTCAGGGTGTGGTCCCCAGCTGGCCTGATTCTGCTGGGTCCTTTCAGCTGAGGGTTCTCAAATGTAGGGGGGAAAACAGTGTACTTTAATGACAACTACGAATTGTGTAGATCACACCCTTTGTGTTATCTGGCCTTTTACTACAATGTGCTATTTCATAACTAAGTTGTAAGTGACCTACAGCGGTGCGAGTGTATTCTCATCTGCGGACATAGATGGATTCCGCTGGAGGGATGACCCTCCCCGCCACGTGGAAAAGCCAATTTTGGATTCATTTCTAAGTTCTTTTCAATAGTCCTGATGTATACATATATTTATTCCTTGGATTCTCCATTAAACTGATTGTAATATCATACAGGCTTCCTCATTAATAATGAGTTAAATAAAATCATTTACACGTGTTCATTTTAAATCTGTTAGAGTCAAAGTTTTACTTTTTGTTGAAAATTATCCTATAACACAAACTTAAATGCATCTGAGCCAACCCCAGAACTCCTGACACCTGAGGTCTGGGCTGGGGCCCAAGAATTTGATTTCTAACAAGTACATGGGTCACACTTTGAGAACCCTGCTTTAGGCTTCCTCCAAGCGCATCCCTGGGGGGGTGACAAGGCTCAGGTGGGGTATCTAACCTTAAGGCACGAAGGCAAGGTGAGTTCCGGGACCCCCATGGAGACTCCACTTCAGAGACCCACGGAGGGAAGCCCAGGTTGGGGGCAGAGGGGTCACAGGGCCATCGCTGTGTCCCTGGTGCCTGCCACACAAGGCGGACCAGCTGCATGCTTCCATCCACTGTGCCCTTAGAGCAGGGATGTCCCGAGGGGGACATGTGGCCCAGGAAGGGTGGGTGAGTCAGGATGCCCCCTGGCTGCCTCCCCAGGATGCCCTTGCTCTTCCTCAGGGCGGTGCCAGCTGCCATGTGGCCCTCCCTTGAGCTAGAGGGCACATCATCTGTTGGGCTGGGCTCGGGCCTGGGGCCCTGGGAGGGGCAGGGAGGTATCATGGTGGCACCCCATTAGTAGATAAGGCGTTAATGAGAATTGGTGTCACAAGTGGGCCCAGGTAACCAGGTTCTCGGTGATCGCAGACAAAGAACTGAACCAAACACAGAGAGTTTACAGCAGAAAGAGAGAGAGCAGGTTTATTAAGCGACAGTACACTCCGCAGAACATGGGAGTGGGCCAGCTCCAAGCAGAAAGTGACCTCAGGGGCCGGAGGGTGAATATCTGCTGGCTAGTTTTGGCGGGCTTTTATTGCGCATGTACAAGTAGTTACATTACTTTAAAGCTACTGCACATGTGGTCTCCTATGATTTTCCTCAGTTGGCCATGGGGAAGGGGGTTGCACAATGTTAATTTATTATAATGAAGCAGGGGTCATGTAGCATCTTCTTCGCAGGTACATTCATGATTCACTGTGATTCAGGGCTTTTCCAGAAAGCGGAACAACCAGTCTTAGAACAGGGTCTTTGTCCTGTTCCGATGTCCTTTATCTTAGCCCTGGGGCACCTCCAGAGGTTCCTCCTTCCTGACTATGTCCTGCCTCATTGCGGTTTGATTGATTTGGGGTTTGGTTGAGAGGTGGTGTGAGCCAGACTCTTTAAGGATAGTTGGAGAAGAGGGGCTGCAGCACCTGGAGAACCCAGGTGTGTCTCATCCCAGGACTCCCCTCCCAGCTCCCATAGATCTCCAGAGCTCTCGAGATCCCACGAGATTTGGCTTTCTCAGGGAAGAGGGGCCAAGGCAGCAGCTCCTGTGGCCTGAGTGTGCCCTTCTCTGGCCTCCCAGACACCCCTCGCTGGGTGGAGAGAGAGAGTGGTGCCTCAAGCTGTTCTTCGAGGGCAGGAGCAAGGAGCTGGCAACAGCGGTCTCCTGGGACGAGTTTGAGACACCTCCAAGCTGCCTGAAGAAACAGCTGGCCCAGGGATGTGCGTGAGTACATGGGGCTTTATGTGTGTGTTTGTGAATGAAGGAACATGTGTATGTGCATTTCCACGTTTGTTTCTTCCCACCAAAACCAATTGCATACAGTGCAGTAAACTGACCAAGCCCTCGCTCGCTGTGGATGCGTATGGTCCAAGGTGCGTTTGCACCAGCTGTAGCCTGTTTGCTAGTTAGACGCTTTGGGTTCTGGGCTTGTTGTTGTTTTGTTTCTTTGTTTTTAACCTAGCTTGTGCCATGATCCAGAGGAGACTGGTCATGGTGGAAGATGCGCAAGGCTGACAGCACTGGGTATTAACCAGTGGGCTCCCACTCAGTCCCTCCGCTGGCCTGCCACATTTCTGATTTGAGAATGAAACCTTGCTGTGGTCTTTGACCTTGCCAAACGTAGGCTTGGTGCCCCCAGAGCTTGTGCAGGTATCTTGGGGCTTTGGTCCCCAGGGTTGTGGGCATCCGGGAAAGGGACAGACTGCTGGAACTCACAGGCAAGGTTCTCTCCCCCGAGGGAGCCTCGGATGGCCCCATCCTTGCACCTCCTTTGGGACAGAATCTGGTCCTTCACTGCGTGCCGGTCTCTGGGATGAGCCTCATGCCTTGCAGGTTTTCTGGAGGAGGCGCTGTTGCAGTGTGACTCTTAACAGTTGGGTTGGGGGAAGTTTCAAAGAGGATTTGGGTTTGTTTGACAGGTGGCAAGAGCCCGGCTCCTTACTGAGGAGTCCGGGTAGAGGCCACAGAACACCTGGGTGACTAGTTGTCCGTTGGTACTGTCCTGTGCTTAGCGTCTTGCTTTGAGATGCCAGGTTGAGAACTCATCTTGTTGATGTGGTTGTGGTGAAATTGCTCAATATGGTCTTCTTGAGATTCACAGGTGTGCATGAAGGTGGGAAGGCAGGGATGGCAGGGATGTTTGGAAGTGATGGAAGCAGCCCAAGTGGGCACATGGGCATCAAACATTGAGATCCATTATTTGAGTAGGATGGGGGGGCGAGGTCCTTAGGTTTACGGGTAAATATGGATTATTATAATTATGATTATTATAAGTATTTATTTACACATATAAACTAAGAACCTTAAATATAAAATATAGGCAATCACAAATTATACATCTATGTAAAAAAACAGAAACATGTAAGCAATTAAAAAAAAAACAGGAAAATTACCCAACCAAAACAAAAGAGAAAAAGCAGATTAAAAAATAATAAGAGCAATTGATAGAACAATCAGAAAATTAGCAAGGATATAGAACTCAACATCGTCATCAACCAATGGAATCTAATGAACGTTTTTAGAACGGTCCTCCCAATGACAGCAGATGTACTTTCTTTTCAAGTGCCCGTGGCACGTTTACCGAGAAAGAGCATGTCCTGGACCACAAAGCACACTCAGCAAGTTGAAGAGAATGGAAGCCGTAGTGATGGTGGGGCTTTTTTTTTAACCACAATGGATTCAAACTAGAAATCAATAATAGGAGAAAAAAAAGTCTGCAAAGACTTTGGAACGAAACAACATACTTCTAAATAGTCCATAAGTCAAAAAAGGAAGTCTCAAATGTCATTAAAAATAAGGAACTAGAGGACAGTGAAAATACAAACATATCAACATGGGAGACACAGCCAAGGCAGTCCCAGAGGGGAAGTTTGTAGCACCAGGCAGGCATATGAGAAAGAAAGTTTCAAGTCAGGGTAAACTCCCACCTTGAGGAACTCGGCCGGAATAAACTCAGAGCAGGCCGGACAGAGGAAATAAAGATGAGGGCAGAGACCACTGAGGCTGAAAACAGAAGAATAATAGAAAAGAATCAGTGAAACCCAAACAGATTCTTTGACAAGATCAGGAATATTGGCAGACCGCTAGCAGGACCGACAAATTTTTAAAGAGAGAGAGAGGGAAGGAAAATGAGCCAATATCAGGAATACAACAGCAAATATCACTGCAGACCCAGCATACAGCAAAAGGACAGCGAGGAGGTACCACCCACTACTCTATGCACGGAAGTTCGACAACTCAGATGAAGTGAACCAAGTCCTCGGAAAGTACAGACACCAAGCCTGCCCAACGTGAAAGAGACAATTAGCCTTGCAACTGTCAAAGAGATTGAATCTGTAGTTTAACATCCTGTGTAAAAGAAGTGTCCAGGTCCAAATGGCTTAACCGGATAATTCTACCAAACATCTGAAGAATTCTGCTCTGATTGATGCTGCACGGTCTCTTCCAGGAGCATGTCTCAGCCCTTCTAATGAGGTCAGCACTCCCCTGCCCCTGAACCACACGATGACAGCACAAAAACGACGTCTACCGAGCAGTATCCCCCATGAATACAGATGCAAACACTCTTAGCCACACGCTAGCAAACAGGATTTACCAGTCTCTGAAGTAGTTATACACCACGACTAACGGGCTCTTACCACTGATGCAATGCTAGTTCGTTACTTGAAAATAAATCAAAGTAATTCATGACTGAGAGTTGCTGCTGTAACAAGTTAACACAAACTAGCAGCTTCAAAACACAAATTTGTTACCTTAGCATTCTGGAGCTCTGAAGTCTAAAATGGGGTTCCCTGGCCTAAAATCAAAGTGTCAGTAGGGCTGTGACCCTGTTGGGAGATTTTAGAGGGTAATGGGCTTTCCAGGGCTCGTGGCCTCCATTCAGCTCCAGAGCCAGCTGTGGCCACTTGAGTCTCTCACATCACCCTAACACGACTCTCCTGCCTTTCTCTTTTACATTTAAGGACACTTGTGATTGCATTGGAACCCCCAAATATTCCAGGATAATTTCCCCCTCTCAAGATCAGCTGTTTAGCAATCTTATTTCTATCTGCAACCTTAATTCTCCTTTTCCAAGTAACCCAACATATTCACAGGTTCCAAGGATTAGGGCGTGGCCACCTTCGGGAGCTTTTATTCTGCTTATAACACATGACCTCCGCCTGCTTCCTGGCCCTATGTTGGATCCTTTCCCGTCCCCCAGCTAATCCCTGGCCGCCCTGCCTGCTGGTGTGTCAGCTAGCTGACCTTGTGTCTGTCCCAGGGCCTTTGCCCATGCTGCGTCCCCACCCGGAACACTGCCCAGTTGCCCCCTGGCCTGCTCTTTTGTAGCTTTCAGGCTCTGGTCAAATATCCCTTCCTCAGGTAGGCTGTCGCCCTGCTGTGGAATGGCTTCCTCGCCTCTTTGTCACTTTGTCAGCTGCATTCGTTTTCTCCAAGGCACATTCTTTATTGTTTACTTGTGTGTTTTTTAAATCTGTCTCTCTGCTCCTGCCTTCCGAGTGCTCGAATGGTGTGGGACGCAGAGGAGGCTCTCAGTGTATATTTGTGGGATTAATGTACAAATGCATGACCATCATCTGCAAACGATGCTGGCAAACTGTTGTTCTCCATGTTTTCTGCCTCTCCGTCCTGTTGTTCTGTTTCACGTCCTGATGCGTTGCCCAGAACTTCCCGAGCCCTGTGAAGGGGCAGCGGTGCCTGCAGACATCCTTGTTTTGTTTGTTTTAAATAGCGTGGTCTCTAGGGTGTTACCTTTAAATAAAGCTTTCGCCTCTGGTTTGAAATATTAAAGGACAAGAGTACTTTTAAAAGATATATGTTAAGCACACGCTTTTGCAACAGAGTTTTTACTAGTAATGTTTTAGCAAACATCCGCTGGTCCAATACATTCATAGATTTTTCTATTGAACCTTAGTTACGTTTTGAGACAATCCCAGCTTGGTTGCAGTGAATTTTATTCTATTTTATTTAAAACATATTTTATTTATTTATTTTTAGAGAGGTAGGAAGGAAAAAGAGGAAGAGAAACATTGATGTGAGAGAAAAACATCAATCAGTCACCTCTTGCACACGCCCACCTGGGGACCTGGCCCACAGCCCAAGCATGTACCCTGACTGGGAATCAAACCGACAACCTTTCAGTCCGCAGGCCAGTGCTCAGTCAGTCCATTGAATCACACCGGCCAGGGCCAGTGAATTATACTTTGAATGCAATGTTGAATTCTCTCTATTAATATTGTATCTAGGGGTCTTGAGTCTGCAATCATGAGGGAGATTGTGACTTTTCTTTTCCCTCCTTTGTTCCTCTGTCTCCAGCCAACTCTGGGTCCCCTCAGCTGTCTGTGGCCCGCTGACCAGCCTTCCTCGGAAGGCCCTGTGCTCAGGGTGCAGGCAGGCTGGGTTGAGTGACAGTGGGAGAGTTGAAGAGTAAGACCAAGTCACACATTAGTAAAGGACCAGATTTACATTCTTCTGGTCAGAATCCTCCTCTAGCCGCCCAGCTACAGAGGGTCCTTGGTCTGGCCTGGGGCCCAGCGGCCCCCACCACAGGCACTACCCTCCCACCCCTCCACCCCTGCACCCCAGCCAGGGGGGTAATGAAAACAGCAGGAGAGGAAATCGTTTGTTAACGCCATCTGTGCAGGTGGCCGTCAGTCCAGGTGGACAGCTCCCCAAAGAGGCAGGCGTGCATGTTAGAGATGACCAGTCAGGGCCCAGAGAGGTTAAGGGCCTTACTAAAGATGCTGCAGCTGGCAAATGTGTCTGCATCGGTGTCTGTCTGACCTCAAAGCCTGAGCTCATTCCACAATGCCGGGCTGTCTCCTCGCAGAGCTGGCCCCTCCCTCACTCTGGCTGTTCACATGGCACAGTTAGGAACAAAGGCTGTCGTCCCCCATCCCACCTTCAGCCAGCCTCCCCCACAGGATGTGCAGCGCAGTGCTGCCGGCTGCCCTGAAATCTGGCAAAGGCCCAGGGCTGGGGACAGAAAGTGAAGGTTCTTTCAGGCCTGACTTGCTGCTTTGAGGCCCCAGCGTTTGAACATGGAAGGGTGGGGGATGGGGAGAGAGACCAGCCCTTCCGAGGAACGGCAGCCTCTCCCCTTCTCCAGGGTGAGTCCGCACTCAGTGGAAAGGGGTGCCTGCCTGGAGGGGAGCCCCGCACCATGCACCCTGCTTTGTCTACCTGGCAGTGGTACATGCTGGGCTGCCCTCTACAACCTGAGCAGCAGGGAGAGAGAGTGTACCATGAGAGCTGCCTGGGGAGGGATCCCTAGTTCCTAAGAGTCAGCAGCAAGATGGCAAAGGAATCCACAGCCTGGGAGTTGGCCTCAGAGGGGTGTTCCCACCCCACCCTGGAGAGGGGCAGGGAAGGACGGGGTGAAGTTGACTGGAAGACTCTCCAACCCCCCTCCACCTCCACCAGATGCACTGTAGAAAGAGAACCACAAGGAGTGAGTTTTAACTGAAGGTCAAGATTGAATATCAGAATGAAACAGAGCAAGTGGCTAAAAAGTTGTGGAACTGGGCCAAAGTGTCCTGAAGGGAGCCCCTTCCAAATGCAGGAGGCCCCGGAAACATGGCTGGCAATCAGGCATGGGAACAAGCAAAGCCATTTCAGGCGAAGGATCTTCAGTAAATGGGTTCCACACTTTTGGATGAATGGATTCCTGACCCCTGCCCGCATCACCACCACCACCACCACCAAGGGGAATCCTAGACTCAACAGGCGTTTGGGGAGATAGATGCTCCCCCACGTACTTGAAACACTGTTTAGTTTGATTCTTCTGCTGTGATCCCTTAGCTCAAACAGCCCTCCCAAAAGCTCCCGTGCAGCCCCTCACCTTTGCCACTGGGCCGGTGCCTCCTAACGGACTAGGGCTCATCCTGGGAAACCTTGCTGAGCGTCCTATTCTGCTTTATAACCCATGAGTGTTTAAAGTGTCAGCTGAGAAGAAATGAGGAAATATGAAAAAGGGGGAAGTAAAGGCAGGAAATTAGATGAAGGCAAAGAAATAATGTCCACACCTGCGATTCCTACCAAGCATCCTTCCTGTGCGGTGGCTAGAGGGCTGCAGATGGAGCTTGGGTGTCCTGGCAGCTGGGAGAGAGGGGACTCCCTCGGTGTCTGTGTGCAGTGTGGTGGAGCCAGGCCTCACCAGGAGGGGAGACTGGAGGGAGGTACTAGTGCAGATCCTGATAAAGAGGACGCTGGGTGACCCAGTGAACAGTGTCCTGGGGGTCATGGTTGGGGTGGCCTTCTCAGCACCCCTTTCACCCCCAAGGATTAGTCTGAATCTCTCGGTGCAGTTTCAGCCCCTGTGTCGGTTGCTCTGTACTGTGCCACATAGAAGGAAGGCATAAACAGGTGCACCAAACGTGGGTTTTCTTACCCCTTTTGCTGGAATTCCTTCTTGTTTTTACAATGGCCTGGGTGCTACAGCTTCTCAGTTGGGCTCTGGTGTTCTTACAAAGGTTTCCTGGTTTGTATATTGTTGTTAACTCAGTGTCTTTGTGCGGGAAGGAGGTAGCTTCCTACAACATCATCTTGCTGATGTACTCTCCAGTAGTTCTTTCTTCTTTGTGGCCAAGTAATTAATACTCCACTGTATGGAAATATCAGATTTTACCCATTCATTCATCAGTTGACTGACATTGGGTTGTTTCTACTCTTTGATTATTACAAATAATGTGCTATACCTGTTTATGGACAACATTTTTATGTAGATATGTTTTCAATTCTCTTGGATATAAATGTGGGGGTGAAATTACTGTCTTATTTAATCATTGTATGTTTACAATTTTATGGAAGTTGTCAACCAAAGTAGCCACACCATTTTACATTTCAAAATCTGCAATGTATGAAGGTTTTGACTTATCTATATCCTCATCAAAGCTTAATTTATTGTCTTTCTTTTTAATTACAGCCATCCTAGTGGGTGTGAAATGGTATCTCATTGTGGTTTTGATGTGCATTTCCCTGTTGGCTAATGATGTTGAGCATCTTTTCCTCTTCTTATTGGATATCTGTATATCTTCTTTGGAGAGATGTTTATTCAAACCCTTTGCCCATTATTTAACTGGGTTGTCTTCTTGTCTTTTTATTGTTGAGTTGTAGGAGCTTTCCATATATTCTGGATACAAGTCCCTTACTGGCTATATAATTAACCAATATTTTCATCCCATTCTGTGGGTTGCCTTTTTACTTCCTTGATGGTTGCCTTTGAAGCACAAATGTTTAGTTTTGATGAGTTCCAATTTATGTATTTAAAAAAAAAATTGCTGGTGCTTGTGGTTTCATGTCTAAAAGATCATTGTCTAACTCAAGGTTCAGAAGATTATGACTATGTTTTTTTCAAAAAGTTTTGTAGTTTTTAGCTCTCAGGTCTTTGATCCATTTTGAGATGATTTTTGTGTGTGGTATGATATAGGGGTCCAACTTGCTTCTTTTGCATGTAGGTATACAGTTGACCCACTGCCATTGGTCAAAAAGACTATTCTTTCTATTAAAATTTCTTGGCACACTTGTTGAAAGTCAATTGGTCATAAATGTAAGAAGTTATTTATAGACTCACAATTCTATTCCATTGATCTATACATCTATCTATATGCCAGTACAACACTTGATTACTGTAGCTTTGTAGTAAGACTGGAAATCGGGAAGTTCAGTTACTCCTTTTTTCCCAAGATTATTTGCATGTTCTGGGCCTCTTGAATTTCCATATGAACTTTAGGGTTAGCTTTTCAATTTCTGAGGAAAAAAAAGGCATT
>VMDR010007738.1:0-39290 GCA_007922815.1 Macrotus californicus
TCTACCCTCTTCTACCTCTACCGACCCCACCACTCACTATCCGTGTTCTCCTAACTTTACTTTTCTCCACAATTTATAACATAGAATTATGCACATCAAAAGGCTTAGATTTTTAAGACTTACACGTACTCACAAAAAGAATGAATGAGATCAAAATCAAAGATGCTGTATGCATAGTTTGGCTGATTAGAAAAGAGAAAATATGTAAATGAGTAAGGATAACAGTGAGACCAATAAGAACTCTAAGTCTGACAAAAATGGTTAAAATTTAAAGTGAGAAAAATTATTAAAGTTTGAAAAAGAAAGAAAGAAAAGCCTGAACCTGCAAACAAAATAAGTGTCATAACAAAATGAAGGATTAAACTTGAAAGATTAAAAAAAACCAAACCATTTTCTTACAAAAGATACTCACTATTAATAAGCTGATTTTAAAAATAAAAATGTACATCTTATAAATAAAAATAGGCCAAACTGAATGTGATAAGCTTAAAATGTAAAAGGAAAAGCTATAAAATATTTAGATTAAAAATACTGCACTGAAGTAAAAGATTTAAAGGTGATAAAGAAATAAGCTTACAAATGAACCAAAATTGAAGACTAAGGAATTACATAAGAAAAACAAATGAGAGAAAAATTAGGAATTAAACAAGAATACAAAGTTTAAATTTTAGAAATCTAGGTGAAGAGAGAAGAGGGAAGCAGCTGGAACTGTCAGGAATGAGGGTCCCAGGAAAGTCCCTGGGGGTCCTCTGCTGCTCAAGCAACAAGGGTGGGGGGCTGGGTTCTCCCTCTGACTTACCTCCTCTCTCCAACTTATAACTCACACTAGCCCCAAAGGAAGGCTCCGCAAACATCAATGCCATTAAACTTTCAAGTACCTACGTAACAAGATCTACAGCTCAACAGCTGGACATTCAAGACCCTCTAGAATCCATCTAGATAAAGGACTGTCTTCCTAATTCTACTCCAGTTGGATCTTCCACATCTTCCCAGCCCATGTCTTCCCCTCCTCACTGTGAGGCCTTCATTTCCCATCACACTCCCATGGCCATGCCCTCCCTGCTCACATTGCCTCACCAGCCTGGCACAGACCCCTCCATCTTCTCAGTAACTCCCCATGAACTTCATCGGCTGCCTGCGGTGCCCATGCATCCCTTGGCAGATCGCAAGGCTACAGAAGGCAGGTTGCCATGACTGAAGCACCTCCCTCCTGCTCAGGGACAGCTTTGGCGTCAGGGCGTATTTTCACCAACTCACCAGCCCTCTTTCTTGAGCACTCCATGCTCTGCGGTTCCACTCTCTTCTCAGGTCCTGCAGTGTCAGCATCACCCGGGAATGCATGAGCAACGCAGAGCCGGACTGAGTCAGACAGTCTGCACCGGGCTGATGGTAAACTTGAAGAGGGGTTGGTTTCCATCATCCTGACCATTCCATTTCCACTCAAATATTGCCAGAACGTGGGCTCTAGAGTCAGACAATGTAGGTCTAAACACAAGCTCTACCCCTTTATGACCTTGTACATGCTCCTTGACCTCTCTATGCCTCAGTTTCCTCACATGCTAAAGGGACAGAGCTGCCTGAAGCTCCCTGTCTCCTGTCTCTTCCCTCCTCCCCGCCTCACGGAGCCAGCAGAGTTAGAGTTCTCAAAGGTGTGTCTGTCTCTACACCTCTGGCTGTCTAGCACTTTCAAAACACAGTCAGACTCTTACTCTGA
This sequence comes from Macrotus californicus, assembly GCA_007922815.1. NCBI lineage: Eukaryota > Metazoa > Chordata > Mammalia > Chiroptera > Phyllostomidae > Macrotus > Macrotus californicus. The sequence goes on from VMDR010007738.1 coordinate 1,715, forward strand.
GCATTCAAGGCCCTGAGTGACTACCCAGAACATGCCCTCCTGCTACCCCCTCGCTGCTCACACACCAGCAGGAACCTGTTGTGGTTTGTTCTAGCTGCCTGGGGTGCCAACAGTACATGCTGGCATTGTTCAAGTCTGTGGCTCGTTCTGAAGCCTTTCCCTACCTTCCTGAACACAACCACAGTCCCTTCCAGACCCACCTCTTTGTCTTCCTAACGTCCCTGCTACCCCCCTACTTCCCCCCCCAAATGATCAGTTCTCTCTCAGAATTATCATTCTCTCTGACACGTAAGCCAGTTATAAAGCTACAGCACTTTACAAGGGAGGGGTATTCACAGGGACCCCACCAAGTGGTACAGTATCTGATACACAGACATACACACTTGTTGTACTTTTCCCAAGTGAGCAGGGGACCAATGGAGAGCGAGATGCCAGTCACTTCCCTGACTCTCCCACTAAACTACGCACAGGTGTTTAACCCACAGCCTGCAGGCCGCATGCGGCCCAGGATGGCTATGAATGTAGCCCAACACAAAACCGTAAATTTACTTAAACTCTTTTTTTTTTTCTCACCAGTTTTCGTTAGTGTTTCTGTATTTAACGCATGGCCCAGGACAACTCTTCTCCTTCCAGTGTGGCCCAGAAACTTCAAAAGGTTGGACAGCTGTGCAAGTCTGAGGGCAGTGACTTGCCGAGCATGTATTATCCCCAGATCTGCCTCAGTGCCCGCCACATGCCCACGGTTATGGATATGTGAACGCATAGAGGGCCATCAATCGACACCGAAATGGAATAGCTTCCTCACGACAAAGGAGGAAATAGATAAGGAAGAGTGACCTTACTTATTGTGACATCAAGTACTGTCTATAAATGATCTCACTGAACCTCTTCCAGGTGCGAATGTTGAAATCCACCGTCCATCTTTGCAAGAGGGGAAAGCTGACACTGGACACAACTGAAGTAACTCACTAAAGGTCCAACAACTAGGGGCAGAGGTCACATTTGAACTGTTGGTCTGACATCAAAAATTCCACTAAATGGTTGGGGATTTATTTTTTTTTTCCCCAGGAAGCACGTTACTTTAATAACAGAAGGGCTGCTGCCAACGACTGGACACCCAGGGGTAACAGGATAATGATGACAAAAAGAATTTGGCCTGGGAGATGTGGGGGTGGGGGAGGGGCAGCACGGGGTAGGGGAGACTAAGACAGGGAATGTGGAGAGTCGAAGGTACTCCTGAGAAACAAGGACCAAGAGGAGTATGAATGATCAAAATGAATAATACAAAATAAAGGGATGAAGCCCAGGAAGAGCAGGCAATGACAAAAACAAAGAGACAGAGACAGAGAGAGAAAGGAAGAAAGAAAGAAAAGAAAAAAGAGAAGAGAAGAGAAGGAAAGAAAAAAGAAAAGAAAAGAAAAGAAAAAAAAGAAAAGAAATGAGTTCAAGGAGCCTATTAGCAGGGGCAGGAAATGCTAACCAGTTTTGGAAACAATTTGAACATGAGTAAAAGCTAACCAGCAGCCTGTTCTGCAATTTCAGCACCTCTGCTTCGAAGCGAGTTACAGTAACATAAGTGGGGCAAAGAGCGGCTCTGCGTGGGAGGCAGACCACGTCAATTCCAGGCGAGGGGGATTGCCCCGGGGGACAGCCGGGATCTGTCCAAGGTTTGAGAGTTTCAACCCAGTTACGGGACACAGTGCCCAAGGGGCAAACATCGGGAGATGCTCTGCTACCCTGGGGGGCTGGAGGAACAGACCCTATGCTGTGGAGGCGTCTGCACGGACAGAATAGGGAAGATGATGGACAGGCGGTGGCTTTGTGCTCCTAGGGCTTCCAGTACGACTCAGGCAGAGCTTTGAAGGGTGGGAAGGGTGTAGATCAGTGGAGAGGGGAAGAGAGGGTATTTTAGGAGGGGAAACACCCTGAGCAAAGACTCTGGGGCAGGAATTAGCGTGCAAGCGAGTGTGTGGGCATGTATGCATTTGTGCAAGGGGCGGGCCCAGACGCCGCACTCACTTTGGTATTGGGAAGTAAAAAGAGCCAGGTTTCAGGCAGGTATTTTTTTTTCTTTTCGATCTCCGGCCGAGTTCGGACTGAAGTCCTGTGTGGAGTCAATCGTTCAGACCACAGCACCACGTTAACGAGGGAAGGAGCCTTCGAGGACCTCCGCACCAGTCCCCCATAAAGTGAGACCACTGAGTTCGTGTGAGTTGACTAAGGAGATACGGAAACAAATGCTACAATAATACTGAACGCCAATTGTAATTGAAGAGTAAAAAAATGTATATATTTCAATTAAAATTATGATTTGGAAAGAAGGAAAGAATAATGCTGCTCATCAGCAGGACTTTTCTGAGAAGTACAAGGCTTCTCTCCACCCCTCCCTTGCTGTCTGCCTGCCTGCTTTCTTTTCTTCCCCCTTCTCTCTCCATCACTGCGCACTGAACGCCAGCTGTGCCCCAGGCACAGAGTAAATGAGCGGTACCGAAGGAGCCCTGCTCTCACAGACTTTACGTTCTGCCCAGAGGTGGGGGGAGGTGGGGAGTAGTAAGGAGAGGAGGGGCAAGGCCACCTTGGTCTAGTTCCGGATTTCTCTTCTACTTCCTGAGTATATTTCTAACTTTCCATAAAATATAGCTAAACCTAGCCAGAATTAAAAGGACATAAGTTTGTAGATTAGTAAACACAGTAACAAAACATGGGAGAAAGATTTGGTCTGTGTAATCACTAAAGAAATGCAATTTAAAACAAGGATGAAGCACTATTGCATACTTTCTGAATTAATTTAAAAAATGCATTTCTATGACATAAAACAATGAATTAGTTTAATCATTTTGGAGAGCCATCTGGCCATATACAATAAGAGCTGTGGGATTTGCCACACCCTGTGACTTAGCACATCAGTGAATGAATGAAGAAAAGGTGGCAATATACATACAATGGAATATCCGTCATCCTTGACAAGGAAGGAGATCCTGCCACATGTGACAACATGGATGAAGCTGGAGGGCCTTATGCTCAGTGAAATACGCCAGTCACAGAAGGACAAATACTGCATGGACCCACTTCTGTGAACTATCTAAAACAGTCAAACTCACAGAAACACAGAGTGAGGTGGTGGCTGCCGGGGCTGGGGGAAGGGAACTGGAGAGCTGCTGTTCGGTGCGTAGAGAGTTTCGGTTACGCCAGATGAATGAGTTCTAGAAAGCCGGCGCTCAGCATGGTGACAATGCCGTACTGTGTGTGTATTGAAAATGGGAGAAGACAGGTCCCATGGTAAGTGTTCCTATCACCATCAAACACAGAGGCATTTCCTGACAACAGAAGAACTATCCCGGTGGTAGCAAATACGTGCTGCATAACCTTAATTTTCTTTGATAGTATATCTTCACATAAAAAATGCTACAAATTGGTGTTTCAAATTCTTAAATGAATATGGAACTATTATCTGACCTATTCTAAATAACTCTCTGGAAAACAAAATGCCAGATTTGGCTTCAGGAGATCAAGGTGCCAGCTCTGTTAATGGCCTTGGAGAAACCACACCGTCTTCTTGAGCCTCTTTGTCTACAAAAGGGCTCACGCGAGTTTCCTTACCAAATTTGAGTATCTGTGATTCAGGATTTAAAACAATGCTTTTGAGATACGACGCACATGTGCTATGGGACAGCTCCTCTGGTCCCAGCGGAGGAGTCTTAGCAGCTGCCCTAGGTTGGAGCCACCCTTATGGGAGGAAAAGTCCCCTGATCTCACCTTTGTGACAGGTACGCTCCATCCAACATGAGGTGTCTGTCTCAGGGTTATTTCAGCCCAGCAGATGAGTGGTAAGAACAGGGACCGTGTGTTTACGCCAGTCCCAGAGAAAGAGAGTAAACTGTTTACTAGGAGTCTATATACCCTGGGGATTTTCAGATGCCAAAGCGGCCCATTCACAAACAGCAAACAACATCTTCGAGCAGCTGCTATCATAAAACACCATAAACCGGGTAGCTCGAATTACAGACCTTTATTTCTCACATTTCTGGATGTCGGGAAGTCCCAGATTGAGGTACCGGCAGACTCCGTTCTCGGTGAGGACCCTCTTTGTGGCTTGCAGATGGCCACCTTCTCGTGTGCTCACGTGGCCTTTCCTTGGTGTGTGCACATGGAGAGAGAATGTCATTTCTTCTTACAAGGGCACTAATCGCATCACCAGGGTCCCATCGTCGTGACCTATCCTAAACCTAATTATCTCCCCAAAACCCATCTCCACTGGGGCTGAGAGCTTTCAACACAGGAATTTTCACACATTCAGCCGATAACCGTGTTCTCTGTCCGTTGGCGCCGAAGGCCAACACTCATTCTCTAGGGGAACGTGTGCTGTACAAACTCTCTCTGCTTCTGGCTTTCCTTTTCTCCCTCCAGGAGCGTGACATTGGAGGATCAACACAACCGTCACAGAAAAACAACATCGAACTTTCATTTTCCAAGCTAGTCACCACAACAAACACGTATTCTGTGCCGGGGCTTTGAAGAGTGCTCTTCGTTTCCTCTGTTACTGGCTCTCGGTGGCTTTGGGTATGACACACCTTCCCTCTCCCTCACAGCCAGAAAGGTGAAGGCCACACAGAGAGAGTAAGACTCACAAAACCATGACTCATTTTCGCTCCTTCTGGGTTTTGATCAAATGCCGACTGATGGCAAGAGATAAATAAATGAGTCCTTGATAATGGAGCGTGTGGAAACCAGTAACATTATGGGTGATTATTCGAGTTTCACTATTAATTTTTTTTCTTCCTAAAATTGTAAATAAATGTAGTGCAATAGGCAAAAGAATGTAACCCAGCACTTTTCTGGGAGGGAAGCCGCACCTGGCAGCTGCAGGTATGACTTAGACACGCAAGGAAGAGGTGAGGCGGTAACTGTTCACCATCAGTCCTGAGGGTCTCAGCTCACCATGGCAAATGTACATTATTTGTGCAACAGACTAGGCAAGGAGTTTCTCTTTCAAAATGGCATTCATTTTCTTTCCTTAAAAGCAGCACAAAGGGGCAATGCTTTCTAAAATGACCCAGATCAACCTCTGATACAAGGTGGCTAGGGTACAGACTTGGAAGAAGACTGAGAGACTCCAGCTCCCTCAATTTTCTAAAAGAAGCAGACTATAGGTCAAAGGTATTGGGTGGGCCAAAAAAGTTCATTTGTTTTTTTTCCTTAAAATGGCTCCAGTAGCATTGAATTGTCTTTGACGTCATTGGAAACAATTTTGTTGGACTGCATTGTGACAGCTGTCCTATCAGCATGCATTTTTTAAAAAACTTATCAAAATTGGTGAGATTTTGTGTAGCTATTTTAATTTTTAGCTGGAAGAAAATACGCAGCATTTTCAGCATCTTATGTTTTATTTTTTTTCAAGACAAGAAAACACACAACTGAAATGCAAAAAAAAAAAAAAAAAAGATTCATGCAGTGGACGGAGAAGGTGCTGTGACTGACCCAATGTGTCAAAAGCGGTTTGTGAGTTTCGTGCTGGAGATCTCTGGCTAAATGACGCTCCACGGTCAGGTAGACAAGTTGAAGTTGATAGCAATCAATTCAAGACATTAACTGAGATCAACATCATGCCACATGGGAGATAGCTGACATACTCAAAGTATCCAAATCAATAAAGTTACTGGTGAAAATGAAAAATGTGTCTTTTATTTTATGGAAAAAAAAACTAATGAATGTCTTGGCTGACCTAGTGAATGACAGGCTCGGAGGAAAGCCAATGAAGGTCCATGCCCGTTTGACTGAGCTGGGGTCTCTAGAGCCTCATCACAGAGCCCTTTCCAGCACCCACGGTCCCTCTGAAAGCTGTGGTCTCAATGTTCACCTTCATTCCTCTGGACCACGATGTTCTGAGAAAAGATAGAAGATGAAATAGGGGCCTTCCTTTAGAAGACAGTGTCTAGACTGTAGCAAGCACTTACAAATATCGGTGGGACTGAGCCCTGGCTCGTATAGCCCAGTGGATTGAGTGCTGGCCTGGGAACCAAAAAGTCACTGGTTCAATTCCCAGTCAGGGCACATGACTGGGTTGTGGGCCAGGTCCCCAGTTGGGGGCACACAAGAGGCAACTGATTGATGCTTCTCTCACACATTGATGTTTCTCTCCCTGTCTTTCTCCCTCCCTTCCCCTCTCTGTGAAAATAAATAAAATCTTTAAAAAATAAAATATATCTGTAGGACTGACATATCAAAAAGCACATCACAATGGACAAAAAAAATTCTGACCTAACAATAACAGCCCCAAAATAAAAGCCATAAGGATAATAACAGGTAGAATTTCTCTAGGAGTTCCTTGATGTAATTCTTACCTCCTCAGCCACATTTTAAACTCTGTATGATCTGGGACCTGAGCAATCTCTTTATTCTGCCTCCCTCACACTATAGGGCAAAAAAGGTTGTTTCAAAGGACATTTTTTTTAAAATCCCGAAATCAGAACATATAATAATTTTAAAAAACTTTTGTGCTGCTTCTTGGGGTAGTGAACTGTCTGGTAGATAGGGTTTTGTTGTTTTTTTAAACAGTTTTATTGAACTATAACCCACATACCCTACAGTCACTCATTTCCCGTGTAAAATCAGTGGCCCACCATATTGGGTGACCATTACCCCCAAACGACTTTAGAACATGTTTAGCACCCCAGAAAGAAGCTCTACATATCTAAGCTGTCACTCTGCCTCCACCCCAGCCCCCAGCTCCTGGCAACTCCTGATCGATTTTCTGTCTCTGTAAATTTGCCTGCCCTGAAATTTTCATATGATGGACATATGTAGTCCTTCCTTTCGATCTGGTTTCTTTTACACTCAGCACAATGTCTTCGAGGCACATCCACACTGCAGTGTGTATTGGTGCTTCATGCCTTTTAACGGCCACATAATGCTCCGTTGTCTGGATACAGCACATGTTGGTTATCTACTCAGCAGCTGATGGACATCTGATGTATTTCCATTTTTGGACTATTAGTAATCATGTTAACATGGATATCCAGGAACACATTTTTTTTCAAGGACATATGTTTTCATTTCTCCCATCTACTCATTTTCTAGGAGTGGAATTGCTGGATCATTGGCAGATGGGATTTTACTATAAAAATACTTTAGTTTGTTATGATTTATTTGGGAATTGAGGCATACATGCTAATAAAAAGTAAGATCTGTCTCACATAAATTGTTGCCGAGCCTAGGGAGAAGTGTGTCAAACTTTGCTGACCCACTTTTCAGCCTAGAGCCAAGCCTTTCCATTTCCCTATGGTAAATCACCCCACATTTCCACAGTACACCCCTCCCTCTACTCAATGGGTCCACCGAATGATTCTGAAAATGCTCACTTCATATGGGGAACATCAGAGGGCCACATGTACGCGTAACCTCCCACCTCACATTTTCTCAGACAGGTTTTTAAAGAGACTTGAGCCACCCTGATCATACCAACAAAGCTTTTCATTTTAAAGCTGCAAGTGACATTATTAATCAGTATAACGAGCAGGCTTGGAGGATAAAATCTGTAAAATCGTAGAGATATAATTTAGACACGACAGACATACTTCACACTCTGTTGCAGTCCTCTTCAGACTTAATGTGAACTCTAACTTGGGTTCGCTTTATCAAATGTGGAATGTGGCACTCCTCTTTTGAAGTTCTAGTATATCCCTGTTTTTAAAAAGTCTGCTAGGTGTGTGTTTGACTTCACTGCTATTTCATTCTCGGTCAATAGGACAACCTTCACCTGATGTACAGCGTTATCTATTTGACACGCTGTGTGGTCCTCTTCATATGCTCTATGTCTGCTTTCTGACATAGTTTCCAGGAACTCACTGTGGTGAGAACTGGGGACTTTCTGCACCCGGTGTTAGACTGTACCCTCCCTGACCTCACCACCAGCCGCACTGAGGGCGACTCTCCCATTTTCTTACCAAGGTCGCCCTGGCAAGACCGTGCTGTGGTGACCCTGGGCGTGGTGGGGCAAGGGTGGCCTCCCCGCAGTCTTCACCAAAAAGTACCTACTGGTGACAACACTGTGTTCATCTCTGTCTCTTCAGAGAAAAACTGAAGGTCTCTGCCAACTGTCATGTACTCGGCTGCTGATCTTCAAAAGGTGATAAAATGCAGCGGAAAAGCCAGGCACTCACTAACCCTTTGTATTCAAGCTCCGAATGGCAGGATGAGAACCCACTGCTTCCTAATCTCTCCGTTCAGCTATGCCGTGGCTTCCACACTCGGTCTACCCTGCGTGTCTTCTCAATGATAAACAGGCAGAATGTGATCAGCCAGCCTGTTTTATCTACCATGCTGACGGTCCCTGTACTCAATTCAGAGGTCTTGTGATACAGGGAAAGAAGATGACATTGGAGAGCCTGCCTTCGAGCCCTCACTGGCTCTTCTGTGTGGAAGGTGAGGACTTGGGAAAAATCACACTCTCCCAGAACCTCAGTTGACCCTTCTGTAAATTGGAGGTAATTATGGTGTGACAAAGACAGTGTGTGTGTGTGCACACAAATTCTACTCGTTTTCCTCTTCCTAATCAACAGAAGACTGCGCTTCTCAGCCTTGCAAGCTTGGGGCCATTAGACAGAGCGGTGGATGGGGAAATTCAACCTTTAAAGTCATCCCTTGAGGACCTCTGGCTGCCTCTTCTTCTGCTATGGTAAACTCAGAGCCCATGTGCTGAGATGTGTTCTGTGTTTTCTTAGACCCCACATTTGTCTATGTGGAATCCACTAACCAAACTAATCCAGAATCAGATTAATCCAGAACCGAACTAATGGCCACAGTGGCTCCCGTTGCTCCTGTGACCCAGCTTTCATGAATGCAGGACGGTCACATTATAAACCCTCTAACCACTCCCAAGGCCGTGCTTCCACCTCCTTTTTCTAACTTCAAGATAACAAGCCAATATTTCCCCTGCCCTAAATCAGCCAGGGCCGGGTACCAACCTAGAGGCCAGAGCCCACCCACACTATTCCACGTATCCAGTCCTAACCTGTTTCCCCGGCCCTGCCTGCCTTCCCCACGGGCAGCACAAACGAGGCTCTGGGCCTCTGCTTCCCCTTGCTCCTGCTTCTGCCTCCCTGGCAGCCCCGGGGCTTCCCCATGTGGCCCTGCTTGGTGTGCTGTGCCTCTCGTTTCTAGGGGAACTGTGAATAACAACACACTTCTAGTGGCATTGCCCTCCCCATGCCATCACTCAGTCACCTTCGTAAATTAAGACCCGGGCACAAAACAAGATGACGGCTTGCAAAATGGAGATTCCTGCCTGATCAGCCCTGGACTTCGCATGACTGGTTGGTAAATGGTTGTTTTGCAAAGCCACTGAAAGTTTAGGGATCCTTTGTTACTACCACTTGGTTGATCCTGTCCTTACCAACTACAAAACTCTCACTTCCCAGGTTCACTTCAGTGATTAAGAAAAAAAATAAATGTATATAAAGTATGTAAGAGCTCATGGTACAAAGTCATATGCTTGGAACTCAAGAAATGGTAGTTATGATGATGATGACCAACAACGTTTAAAAGTAATGTATAGAGAATAAAGCAAGTATGAGCTATTACCCTCAAGTGAAAATACCCAAACAGCTTTTCACCAGATAGGAAGCATATGTTTGAAACACTGATATGAAACAGAGATTGTGGTGTATTAAGAAATACACTTTGGCAGTTTGTTCAAAGAGATAGAAAGTCTCCCCCTCAGAAACTGGAAACAAGAACAAAAAAGACTAGCTCGTTAGGAGTGGCTAGACAGCACCAGCAGAAAACAACAACAATGAATCCAGATCTCATCTGAGTCGATTCCAAAGAGAGGGCAGATGCTGGGACAGGCAACAGGCATTCGTTCAGTTCACACTTTCTGGGACGTGGACAATCAGTGTAGCCAGGAGGGTTTATTTATCCAGAAGTGGTAGCTCCCTTCATCTGTGTAACTCGTCACAGCTGACAAAGCACTCCCACATTCTAATCAGAGCCTCATGAAGAGGTCCGGGAGTCGTGTGCCGCTGATACACACAAAATAAGCAAGTCCCCGGTGATAACCGCATAGGACACCTCCACTCACTTTCTATGCTCCTTCCAGAACTTAGAGACTGTATTTTTCTCTAACAGTAAAACCAGGGGAAAAAAAAAAATGTACAAGCAAAGGATGACATAAAGACCCATACACACAATCTACAGACTTGCTACGCCCGGTGTATCTGTGGACCAACGGCGTGGATATTGCCTGGAGCTTTCCAGAAATGCAGAACCTCAGGCCCCACCCCGGACCTACTGAGTCAGATTGTGAATTTCAACAAGATGCCCAGCTGCTTCCTGCGCCTGTTCACGCTGGAGAAGCATTGCTTCGCAGGACTACTTAAAATTGTGCACCTGAGATTCGGAAATCTGTAAACTAAATTAGGGAAAATAAGGTGGAGACTCGAGAAAGCAAGACTAGAATGTGATCGCAACCAGTAAACCTGAAAACTCAACCTTTATGGCATATTCTATTTGGAACCAATCAGTGGGAAGAGGGGCAGACTTTGTGGAGTCCAGAAAAAAGAACCCCCCCAAAAAGCAATGTTTTCCCTCGATCTTCTGCACTCTTTGATGAAGATGGCACTATGACCTGCCAACATACAGATCTGTTCTGGAAGATGATAACTGAGACATTCAGTCACCACAGCTGAGTGCCCCACCCAATACCCACATAATCTAGTTTTATATTTTTCATGCATACTTCTGGTTATAATTTGACTTACCATCTCATGCGGTTTGTCCACCTAGAAAAAAAATGCTGACCAACGGTTCCGAGCAAAACATCCTAGACCATGAGCAACTGTATCTTCCATTATAAAGTAAATACATTGGCTGCTTATTTTCAAAATCAGCTGATTATGAATGTGGTTCGGACAAACAAGTCTACCTGAGCCCACGGTGAATACACGAATAAAACTGGGTTTTCTGGACATTGCTGACCACTGGGCTAGAAACATGACTGTCGGAGGTTACAGTGGAATGGCCACATGGTATGTCTGGGTAATAATAACCAACATTTATTAAGCACTTCGTGTATTCCAAAAGGGCTTTGCTTCTATTAAGTCAATAATTCTTATAAGTCATGTAGTAGTATCCCCATTTCACAGACGAGAAAACAGAGGCACAAAGCATTGAGTGACCTGACAAAGTTATGATGACAGGACCAGAATTGTCACCCAGGCCTCTGGTACCAGAGTCTGCTCTCTGGACCACTGTCCTGTATCACCTCCATCCTATCTCTCCATTGTTGTTACACATCGGCCTTTCCTCGCTACTTCTACTCATTCTTTTTGAATTAAGTTCAAAAACATTAACAGTCCAAAAGTACCAGGAACTAAACACACTTGATGTTAAAAAAACAGAGAGACTGAAGGCCTCAGCATCAGCAAGTGACTCTCCCTGCTGCTCCTCTGGGGCCCTCAGGTGTGCTAGCTCCGGAGCAGGAATTCAGTACCTTGCAGCTCCTTGAATTTGTTCCCTCTGCTCTTGAGAATGGAATGGCACAGAAGCCAAGGCTGGATGGGGCTGGGGCTAGAGTTGGGGCTGGGGCTGGGGACAGAGTCCACTTTGTGGGGGCTTACAGGAGTGTAATTAACTCAAGTTACACTCTTGAGGTTTGGGCCAAGAAACCTCTAGAGATGCAGAATGTGCTTGGCCTCACCTGGACCTCTGTGGGTACATTTCTCTTAGGACCACCCCAGGGAATGGGCTGTGGCCACACAGGACTCAAGGATTTGCAACCCTGAATCTCTAGCCAAATACCAGCATTGTCCCCATGACAAACACAACAGAAAGAGCATGTCATTCTACAGATAAGAAAATCAAAAACTGCAGAATGCAGATCTTTACCTCTCTTCCCTAGGAGAAGGGCAGAAGGGACCAGATGAGTCCTCTCCAGTCTCTCACAGCGTGGACTGTCTGGTGAATGGCCCCTGGGGCGTGAGGGCGGTGTTTTGCAATCCTTTCCCAGCACACCTGTGAGAAACGACGCATTTCGGTAAGTTACAGGAACACTCCAAAGAGATCCGGACGACACCATGTGCTCCCGTCCCTGCAGTGCTCAATCATGAACTCTGCTGCTCGGTATCTTTAATACGCATGCGGCAACATGCCAATCACATGTCATTGCCCAGGGGAGAGAAAACCAGTTCGGTCAAAATGGGCAGCAGTGTGAGACTTCAGTGAAAACCTAAACTGAGCTTAAATGGCTGGTAATTGGGCTTCTCTGCCTCCCCTCTCCACTTTTGGCAATATCAAAGAATGACCAAATGGACAACAACTAATAACTACAGTGACTCACCTCATTTTATACTTGCTAGAAAAGGAATCTAAGTTATTTTATTATGTATTTAGAATTTATTCAACCAATCTCCCAATGCTTCCAAATACTTATAATTTATCTATCTATCTATCTATCTATCTATCTATCTATCTAATTTGTCATTATATAGAAAACACTTAGGTGAACTTCCCAAGGGTCAGAAGGCAGTGGCTGGCACATGATGACATGATAACCCCAGCAAAAGAAAATGTTGGATTTCATGTTAATTGCTTTATTAATATTGATCATGCAGTTGATGGGCTCATGCATGGCTTATAAGGAATTGTTCAAGCCTCTAAGTGTTTATTTACTTCATATTTTTTTAGAAACTAAATTTGGGGCCTGGCTGATGTGGCTCAGTGGGTTGAGCACCAGCCTGCAAACCTGAAGGCTGCTGGTTCAATTCCCAGTCAGGGTACATGCTTGGGGCGTGTGAGAGGCAACCACATATTAACGTTTCTATCCTTCTCTTTCTCCCTCCCTTCCCCTCTCCCTAAAAATAAATGAAGAAAAGAAAAGAAAAGAAAAATGAAATTTGGAATTTCCACAACATGTAAAGTGAAACAAGTCACCTATTTAAAACTTAATCTGCAACATAAAAAAGGTCTGCAAAAATTGAGTGTATTTCTGACAGTTGATAGTGTTTTCTGTGTTTCTGAACCACTTTTTACTTCTTCAATTTTTTTAGGAAGTTCAAGGAGCATAAAAAGTATCGATTTATGTGCAGGCAACAGGACTGCAAGACCCTGACGAACCATAAAACATACATCCACGAAACAGTGAGGGAGCCCGGATGTCCACCGCACCCAGAGGCAACCCCACAGCTATGAGGCTGGCAGAGAATACTGAAGTATGATTATAAAGGAGCAGAACTAATGCTGTAAGTTAACCAACAGCGAACAATCAATGTGCAAGAGCATCACACAGGAAGTAAGTTACAATTAGGAACTGCACTTAGTGAGATATTCAGGATAAAAGTTAAAAACAATTCAACGCAATGCAATAACTTGAACAACTACTCCGAGCAGATGTTCTATCTTACACAGCTAATAAGCAGAGCTGATCTGAACACCTACATTCATATGTTGGTGCCAAGCTACCACCCTTCAAGTCTGAGGAACTCCCGGGCTCCAACGTGACTGGGAGCACCAAGCTGCCATCCAGAAGCTGGGCGTGAGCTTCCTCTTCACTCAACACCCTCTGCCCACAGCACAGCTAAGTTTGGGTACTGTTTTTCAATTAAAATTTGCTAAGCAACAAAATCACATCCTATGATTTTACCTTTTATTTCCTGAGCAGTTGAATACCTTTTTGCATGCTTCTTGGACTTCTGTATTTGTTTTAGAAATGTCCCGCTTTGCCTCCTGCCGTTTTTCTACTGGAATATTCATTTTGCTCTTATTGACCTACAAGAGCTTTCATATCATCTGGACACTTACATGCCAAATGGGCTTACAAATATTTTTTCACCATTGGAAATTTGCTTTTTGATTGGCTCAAACAAGTCAGGTCTCTTTGGGAGGCATGCACCGGAGTGGTAGTCTATGCAGGCTCGGGGCCCCAAATCTGCACCTCGCTGACCACCCCACCAGTCATCGGCTTCCAACGGGTCTCCTGTTCACCTCGAAGAGAAAGTCTCCCAAAGCTCGTGCCTGGGCACTGGGCCTGGTCCTCCTTGCCTCTCTCCCTTTGGAAGTTTATGTACGGTAGTGTTTATAATGCTGAGCTGATAGTTCCCAAATCAGTTATCACCGTCCCTGACCCAGTCGGCCCTATGCCCCAGCAGCATGGCTCCGTGTGCCTGAGGAGCCTCTTTGTTAGGACTGCTCACCTACCCCCCAAGTGCAGGCAGCTGCCTCACAGGACGCACTGTGAAGTGTCATCATCGCAAACGCAAAGATCGCAAACCAAAGCCACCTGCTGCAATTCAGCGTTCTTCCATTCCAGTTTCCCTTTCTCATTAACTCTATCCCCAGCTCCTGCTGTTTCACTAAAAACATCGCGAGTCTTCCTTCTGTTGTCGTCCCTACATGCCATCGCTCCCAGTAACTTTTCTCTGATGGCTCAAAAATTCGTTTTTTCCCTTTTTCTCCCACAGCTGCCATTCCGGCCAAGCACTCCTCATCTGGCGCCTGTTGAATGGCCATCGCCTCCTGCTGGCCTCAGCGATTTCTGTCTCCACTTCAACTTGTTTTGTGTGTGTGCTCGGTTACTCTTCCTGCAGTGTGGCCATGAGAACGTCACTTCTCTACGCAAGAATCTCGAGTGCTTCCTTCTGCCCATGAAGATAAGCCCCAAGTTTCAAAGCCCCTCATTGGAAGTTCTCAAAAGTTGATGCTACCTATCCCGACTCCTTCCCCGCCACTCCGCGTCGGAAACACGAAGTCCGCTTCACATCGTTTCTGCACTGCCTTATTCAACTCTGACTCCGCTTCGCTCAATCCAAACCCCATGCACCCAACTCTTCATGGCACAGCTCAAGTCTTCTCTCTTCCAGGAAGCCGCCCCCAACTAAAACCATAGTTTAGTTTTCTTAGAACTGGAGCAGACTTTACAGAGCACCCTCAAGGATGCTGAGCTTCAAAAATCTTGAATTCTGCTCAACAAAAATGTACTGACCACTCATTATGCATTAAGCCCCGGGCTAGGAGCTGAGGACAAGGGACATGAGTACAGTGACCCCTCCACTCCAGGAGCTTTTGCCCATGGAGGGGACAGACACATAAACATATCAGTTCACTAAAATACGGGAAGTTCCGAGTTAGAGGTAAACACAGTACCATGAGGGGGAGAAAAGGGGGCATTTACTCCAACTAGGGGTTCAGGGAGAACTTTCCAGAAGAGACAGAGGTCATGTGATGAGAATGGTAAAAGATGAGTAAGAGCAAGTAAGAAAAAGAAAGCGGGGAAGGGAGTGAGGAACTTGAAGCGGTATCATTAGAGTTAATGTCACCAGCAAGGACTGGGAAGAGGGAAGGCCAGAAGCACCCAAAGGGAGTAAGCCAGGCATGCAGGGTTTTGGAAACTCTATTAAGAACTTTGCACACCGATCTATAAATGAAGAGAAGTCACTAACATGTTTAAGCAAGGAGGTCACATGATTGGATTTCATAGAGAATTCTCTCCATACCGTAGAGAGAGACCAAATTTCAGGGACGAAGGACAGGAGAGAGGGGACGACCTGCTGTGATGCTTCAGGCAGGAAGTAAGAAGGACCTGCAAGAGGACGCTGACATTAGGGATGGGACTGACGACACAGAGGTGGAAAAATACCAAAGAGCTAAAAGCATTAGATCTTGCTGATCACCTTGACATGGAAGGTTCAGGGAAATGAGAAGTCTCGTGTCACCCTTAAAGTCTCGGTTAGGGCAGCTGGATGGTGGTGTTCGTAACTGAGCTCGAAATACAAGAGCCATAGGACGTTGTGGGGGAGGGGTGCAGACTGGTGGTGAGGACTGGAGGCGGTAAGCAGAGAAGAACAACGGGGGGCAGTTTTCGGACATGGTGAGTTTGTGATTCCTACAGAATACATGAAACCGAAGATCACATATGAAGTCAAAGCTAGAGATAAAAATTGGGCATTGATTAACGTTCCACTGAGAGATAAGATGATGATAGTGATGAGATTCCCCAAGCAAAGTGTGTACAGGGAGAGATAAAGACTTGGGGCCAGGACAGAATCCTGGGGCGCCCCTGCGGTTCACGGTACACAGAAGAGGAAGCATCCAGGACGACCAGAAAGGAATGGTCAAAGAAGCAGGAGGACCTCCAGGACAGAGAGGAGTCCAGGAGGTGGAGGCCAGCGGGTTTCCAGATGGGGTATGAGATAAGGACAGAGAAGGCATCCTTGGGCTTGGCACTAGGAAGCTCAACTAGCGACCTTTGGAAGGGTGCGTGGGCTCCACACTGTGATGAGTTGAAGGGTGAAAGAATTACAGTCATGTGGCATAACTTCACAGAGAAAAAACAAGGAGTTGGGGCGCAACAAGGAGGAGCGCGGGGCCAAGAGACAGCCGACGAAGGCTAAAGAGGGAGAGATGACAAAGGCAGCCAGGAAACAGGTGGCCATTATCCAATTCATTGCCCTAAAGAGAACAAAAGAGAACAGTCTGCAAATATACAGTTCAATACCAACCACCTCTTTCGATCACAAACCAGGAGAGAAATACTGGGTTGGCCAAAAAGTTCATTTGGTTTTGTTTCTATAAGATGGCTCTAGTAGTGCTTAGTTGTCTGTCTCTTCATCTGAAATGATTTTACTAGATTGTATGGTGGCAGCTGTCATACCAGTGTGCATTTACAAAAACTTACCAAATTGGTGAATTTGGGGGTTGCCATTTTAATAGTGAAGATGGAAGAAAATATGCAACATTTTTGGCATATCATGCTTTATTTCAAGAAAGGTAGAAATGCAACTGAAATGCAAAAAAAAAAAAAAAAAAGATTTGTGCAGTATGGGGAGAAGGTGCTATGACTGATCCAATTTGTCTAAAGTGGTCTGCGGGTGTCGTGTTGGAGGTTTCTGGCTGGATGATGCTCCACAGTCGGGTAGACCAGTTGAAGTTGATAGCGATCAAATCGAGACGTTAACTGAGAGCAATCAACGTTATACAATGAGGGAGTTAGCCGACATACTCAAAATATCCAAATTAATAAACTTCCTGGTGAAAGAGAAAAATGTGTCTTTCATTTTATGGAAAAAACTAAACAGACTCTTTGGCCAACCCAGTAAGTCACATGCATTGGCAGAATCCTAACCAAATTTCCATGTACAGAAAAATCATGATGTTTCTGGTCTCCCCAGGAACCAGAAGCACACGAAACTCGTCCAGCATCTCTGGACTAACTCAACCTCGGGTGCAGACGTTATGCCTTCAGGGCAAGCAGCCCCCACCCTTCTTGGGAGGAGTCCCTGCTCCCCCATGTGGCAGGCCTTGGGAACAGCGTTTCCTTTCCCAGGGAGATTCTGGTTTGAATCACAAGAAAGGCAAGATCTGCAGCTGAAGAGACCTTGGTGCCCCTCTCTTTATGGAACAAATATCTTGTGCACAGAGGAGGAGTTGTATATATAAAAGGCAGACAACAAAAACCCAACATATACAATCTTTACGTTTTCATTCAAGCTCAAGGGTAGAGTTCCTATTAGACTCTCCGTTTTAAGCACAACACATTGATAAAACGCAGCAATACGTACAGACCGTTGTTCCCCAACCAATCTTTAGCAAAATCCTTATTGCCACAAGGTTAACCTGGTATTTAGTATAAATAGAGCCATTTGATATTATATATTTTTAAATGTGCATGAGCTCACATACAATGGCAAATTAAGAAACATGTCTACTGAGGCTATCATCTAAGTAGAATGTGTTTATCATCTTAAGATACAAAAATCAGCTCCATATCTTTCATCTCTTTACACATTTTTTTCAGATAATTAAAGGAAAGCTATCATAAAGAAAAGAAATGGAGATTTTGGACGGGGGGGGTGCATAAAAAAAATCACTCAAAACCCAACAACAATCTTTCTTAATATTTAAGCACTTTCAATCCCTTCTAAATGCTTGAAGTTAAAGATACCAAACTGGTCACTGTGTTTGTCCCACAGGTTGATTTGAGAGTTGCTTTTTTTTTTAAAGATTTCTTGTATTTACAGAAATTCTTTCACTTTTTATTTTAAGCCCACTTCACCAAAACAGTCACCAGCCCTGGGACTTCCAACAGACGTCTAACAGTTAAAGCACAGCCAAGCGGACAAGGCTTGGGCAACCGTTGCCCAAGGTGGTGTCTCCAGCCAGGCCACTCACTCGCACCTTTTACCTGCCAGTGACTTCCAGAGCATCTAGCGAGGGGGCACCCCAGATCACTGAAGCTAGATCGCGTGGATTCCTTCCGAATGCAACTCTAACAGGAGTGGCATATTGGCGACGGCGATGAGGGCAACAATTTAGGATGCTCTCATAATACAAGTGCTTTAGAAACCTCTCGTTTAACCATTTAAACCTCTCCTTTTAGCAACCTGATTTTACACACACATCTATTTTCACTCCTTCCTAAAACCAGAGCTACAAGAAAGGAAGATTTCAAAAGACACAATTCAGCCAAGAAGGGAAGAAGAGAAGACAAGAGCACAGTGGCACCATCTGGGAGCTGGAAAGAGATGGACAGGGGATAACTACACACCAGGTCCAAGAAAGCCGCATCCCATGAGGACCACAGACAAAGCTGGAAGAACTAACCCACTCAGCGTCACAGAATCTTCAGAGGGCCCAGGTGCCACAAGCCCCAAACTCTCTGGAACACGAGGTGAAAGGGCCGTGTGATGTAAGGACTACTCTTTCAAAAGCACTTAGAATCTCCAGATTCCTTCGCCTTCTCCATATTTCCCTCCCACCACCTCCGCAGGAGTCTGAGAGTTTACAGTGTCCTCTGAAAAAGGGAACCAAGGGAGTCTGGATCCACAGGGCAGCAGGTGCAGGGGAGGCTTAGGCAGTTGATCCAAAACATGGGAGCGAGGGGCCGTGCGGAGGAAACACTGAATGCAACAAACTCTTGCCTCTTCCCCCACTTGGCTTGGAGAACTCTGGTAGAAAGACCCCTACCCTCCGGGCAGGGAGTGGGAATCTGGTCTCACTGAAGCAACGTGGTGCAAGAGACAGATAAGAGAACCCTCTTCGTTAACTCTGGCCTCCACTGAACCATGTCTTTGACTAGAGTACAGAATATGCCAGCAAGCCAGGTCCAGGTCCTTACCACCCTTGTTTGTTCTGACCTTGGGCTGACTGAAGTTCCTACGTTCCCCACATACCCTCTGCCTCAGGCCAGCGGACCTCACACAAAGACTCACCCTGCCTCGCCCTCCCCAAGCAGAAAACACAAAGCAGCTGCCCCCTTGACCACACTGCTAGCAGGCACCCAGACCCTGGTCCTTGCGACATCGCTGTCAGGTGCCGAGACTCACGTCCCTCGAGATCTGGCCCACCGCCTTCCCCAAAGGACTCTGAGAAATGCTCAGCAACTCTCACAGCCAAACTGTGACCCAGAGATTCTACTCAGCGTGGCCCCTCCTGGGAGCGGTCACGTCACGGCAGCAACATCGCCCCTCAAGAGACAAACAGGCTCCAGTCATTGCTCGGGTCTCCAGACACACACAGCATCACGTGCTATTCAGGGACTCTTACAGTGGCAGTGAACTGCAGACCTCCGTCATCACAGGAAAGTGGAGACACCCACTGCTTAGTTCGAACCTGGGCTGGCACATGCACTCCCGGCTCTGGGTCACACCGAAGATCTGGCTAACCCTCTGGGACACGTGAGGGCAAAGCACACCTCTTGGGGTGCTCATAAAGACAGTGACGCAGAGAAGACCGAGGCCATCCCCCGACTCCCCGCCCGCAGATCACCCAGCTCTGCCACCTAAGGGTGACCTGACAACCACCAGAGGGTGTTTTTTCTTTGTTGAGCACACAGAGAACATCCCTCAAAAATCTCAAAGTGTACTTGGGTGACCCAAGTGGTCGAGAAAAGCCGTCAGGAGCCTGGGCTTTCAGATGCACCCAAA
This sequence comes from Macrotus californicus, assembly GCA_007922815.1. Taxonomy (NCBI): domain Eukaryota; kingdom Metazoa; phylum Chordata; class Mammalia; order Chiroptera; family Phyllostomidae; genus Macrotus; species Macrotus californicus. The sequence goes on from VMDR010007738.1 coordinate 21,628, forward strand.
CCCAGACTCCACACCCCACAAACTAGCTCTCACCTCAGTTCATTTATGGAACTTATCGATTCATTCTATCTGTGAAATGGGGGTTGGTATGGTCACACATTTTTTTTGTTGTTGTTCAATCCATACCTTTCACACACGCGTTAAACAAATTCTTACGGTGCGTCTATTAGGTACCAGTCGCTATGTTGGCATATAGGACACATCCGTTAAAGCAGAGAGAACCAGGGATTTCTAAAAACTCCCTGCCCTTTTGGAACTTCTGTTCTAAAGGAGGGTATAAACAAGGAATAAATAAGCATAGTAACCAGGCAGTGAATTGGAAGGTAGACAATAGGGGGAAAAAAAAAGCAGGGGATGGGAAGTTCAGAGGGAGGGAGGGAGGGTACAGTTTGCAGTTCAACAACCGCGTAAAAGTGGCTTCAGTGAGAAGAGAATTGAGCCAAGATTTAGGGGAGTCAGGGAGGGACTACAGGACACAGTGCAAACACATGCTCTCCCCACACGTCACTCTTGGCATCCTAAGTGCTCAGTAAAGGGTGATGATGACGTGGAGGGAGAGGAGGAAAAGGACCAGAGTCTGCAAGAGAGCACGGTCCCAAATGAGCAGAGGGGTGGGGTCAGGGGCTATGACTTTTGGGATCTTCTTCGGAATGTGAGGCTCTTTAATAGTAACTGGTATTTATTAAATGCTGCCCTTGTGCTAAGCATAGTGCTCAATTTTAAAATACTTTACCCCATTTAACCCTGGAAAAAAAAACCCATGAGGCCACCCTGAGGCTGACAGAGATCACTGGCTGAGGGACAAAGCAGAGGGAGGTGCTTTTGAACCTGGGCCAGCTGTTCCTGAGGCTTCAGCCTTAGCCCCCAGGGCTGCTGTGCCTCTCAGACTTGTTCTCAGGTCACAGGGGGGGAAACAGAGGCAGAGTGTGGCAAGTTTGAGACAGTGTAGCCCCTTCAGCTGCATCCCACCACGCTGAATCTCAGAGAGTGACGCAAATTCGGCTGGAGGACAACCCTCCGGGAACAGAACACAGAAAAACACAGCCGAGTCACCTTACTGGGGTTCTAAATAACCAATGAGAACCCCTTCCAGCTAGACAGCCTTTCCCAAAACGTGCTTCTTGGCACCCCAGGCCCAAGAGATGCTCCCCAGTCAAAGAAAAAAGTGGGGATCCTGTCTGCGGGGTCCGTACCGCCTCTGGTCCGTGGGAGGACTCAACAGCACACGCGTGTCAGCTGAATCACAGGGACAACCGTGTGGCCCTGTGGCAGGCAGCGTCCCTCACGCACGGGCCAGCCCGGAAGTGCCTGGCCTGCAGCCAGGGACAAAACGGGTGGCATTCCAACACTCCTGTCCCTTGCATGAAAACATCTCCTTTGCACGTGAGCTCCAATCTTTGTTTGGAAAGCAAGCCCTCTCTACATTCAAATGCTGGGAAAGACAGCAAGGCCGGGGTACACAAGGAAACAAAAATGAGCCACTTCACCCCCACAACCCCCAGCCTCACTGTCACCAAACAACGGGAAGAACCTGAAACCAGCTGACATTTCTGTGAGTTCACCTGCAGGAGCAGCGTCCTCCAACTAATAGAAGAAGCAAGAGGTTTCCCACCACAGAGCTGAAGTTCGAAACGAGTCTGTCGGACCCCTCGAGGGCCCAAGGGCCCCCAGCAACCCAGAAGAGAAGGGGGCAGAAGGCAAGACGCCCTTCCCCCACACTCTCTGAGACCGTGAGGTCTGCTGCTTGCCACATGAGTGACAGCACTCACTCCCACTTGGGCCGCTCCAATACACACACATACAAAAAAAGAAAAAAAGAAAAAAAGGGGGAAGTGACACCGGGTGACATTTTTCATGAGAGAGATGAGTAATAGTGTCAAAAAGTGCATGGTCTGCTGCCCCTACAGATGTGAGTGTCACACCTCCCCCACCGAAACAGTGAGCCAGCAACAAAGAGCAAATGTCACCCAGCACAAGTGTCTTGCAGTTGGTCCCTCCTCAGCTGAGGCTGGGGGAGGGGGAGGGGGCTGGGAACACACAGGTGCTGAGAGCCACACCAGGAGGCCCTTTGGTACTGTCGCAGGCCTGACTGAGTGTCCCTGTGTGTCTGAGTCGCTCTAAGTTGCTTTTTTTAATTTATCAGGGTGACATTGGTTAATAACATTAAGTGTCAAGTGTACGATTCTAGGACACGTCATCTGTGTATTGCATTGTGTGCCCGTCACCCAGAGTTAAGTCTTCTGTCACCAGTACTCAGCCCCCCTTTATCATCGACTACCCCCACCCCCTTCCCTCTGGTCACCCTCATACTGTTGTCTGTGTCTGTGAGTTTTTGTTTGTTTGTTTTTCTTGTTTGTTCATTTGTTGCTTTCAGTTACTTTTTCTGACTTCTTCTGCTTCACATGATAAGGTTTAAACACACACACACACACACACACACACACACACACACACACACTTCTCTCATTTAAATGAGCATCAAGGGCAGCCACAATCAACTCTGCTCACACTGTCAGCGTGGGAAGCCAAAGGTGAAAGGTGCCAGCCGAACATGTGCTCGCAAAGGATTCCAGGCTGTCTCTGGGAGACCAGATATTAGGAGGGAACACCTCTGGAGGGGTGAAGTGACTCCTGGCCCCAGGGCAGCCCGGTATGGCAAACGCACGTCTCTGCTCACACAGAACCTAGAAAAGATTTGCGGCAGGTGGGGCTCAGTCGCCCACACGCAGCCTGAGACAGACCTGTTTCCCATTCCAGAGTGTGCCCATATTTACCTTATCAGAGAGGAAGGAAGAGCTGCAGAAGCTTACTTAGCTGGGCCGGTTGTCACAGCTGATACAGAGCCACCTGCCCCAAACCTGTGGCAGCTTCCAGATCGCCAGCCGCTGCCACCACCCCAACTCAAATGAAAACATGTTCCAAGAGCTGTTAGGACAATAACATGTGTCCTCAGCATCACATGAAGGAGATTGTTAAAAAAAAAGAAACCCACATGTGGCCAGCTGTATGACCACGCTCATGAATCCCATATGTGGGGCCGCTTGCAACTTCCAGTTGGACTGGTTTTTATCCTTTGTCCTGAAAGGCACGTGACTGAATTCCTTCTTTCCACTCCACTGTGGCGGCCAAACCTCAGCTTCAAACACTTGCATTTGGCTGGGTGTTCACCTAGGTTGTCAGGTCACCATCAGAGCCTTGCTGTGGCCCCAGAGGACCCCGGAGTCGGAAAGTTGAGTGTGGAGGCCACCAGACTACCTGGGCTGCCATCTCAGAATGGGTTAGCACAGGGGTGTCCGACCCGCAGCCCGCGGGCCGCATGCGGCCCAGGATGGCTACGAATGCGGCCCAGCACAAAATCGTCCATTTACTTAAAACCGTTTTTATTTGCTCATCATTTCTCATTGGTGTTTGTGTATTTAAGGGGTGGCCCAGGACAACTATTCTTCCAGTGTGGCCCTGAGACGCCAGAGGGTTGGACAGGCCTGGTTTAGCACTTTTCTTTTAGCAAATTGGTGACTCCGGCACAGGGGATTTTTTTTTTTTAATGAAGGTATTAATAAGGATTCACAGAATTACATACACATTTAATTTATGTTTAAAAAAAGTCGCAAGATAGCAGCTGCAATTGGAGATACAGGGGAAATACACTAAGTGGGACCATCTCACCCATACGATAAACAGAGAGATCATTGTTTTAATTTTTTTCCCAGGGGTAAAAATAGAGAAATCAAAATATTTCTAAAAAAAAAAAAACAGTGATTATGACATAAATATTCTTCAAAAATATTTGCATCTAGCTGCAAATATAATCTTTTCAAGACAAATCACTTATGACTCCAATAGTCAAGGTCCTGTATTTGTTGATATAAAGATGTTTTAAATGGCTAAAAGGTTAGGAAATAATTTTTTAATAAAGTGCCCATTTGCAATTAAAAAAAAAAAAAGAGAGGTGGAGATTGGAAAGGTTCGGTACCGAAAGCAACGGACATGAACAATAAGAAATTAGAAGTCTTGAATAAAACTGTATACCAAGTAGATCTATCAAGTATCTAGAGAATACTTCTCCCCAAACCTACCATCAACAGTAGAAAATACATCTTTTTTCCTCAAGTGCACCTGGAGCAGTCTGCAGAATACCCCATAAGATAGGTCATAAAACAGGTCTCAATAAACTTAGCAGGTTGAAATCATGCCAAGTATGTTTTCAGACCATAATGGGATAAAATAAGAAACCAACAGCAGAAGGGAATTTGAGGAAATGACAATATGTGGAAGTTAAACAACGTTTCCCTAAATAAGTAATAGGTCAAAAAAGAAATCACAAAGGTAATGAGGGGATACTTTGAGATGAAATGAAAATGATACACCACGGTATCAACACTCACGAGAGCAGCTAAAGCAGTGCCTGGGGGAAATTTAAAGTTGCAAATATCTATACCGAAAAAAAAATAAAGCATCAATAATCTGACTTTACACCTTAAGAAACCAGGAAAGTTAAGAGCAAGTTACATGCAAAGCACACCTAAGAAAGAAAATAGTAGAGATCAGAATAAACAAAATAGAGAATAGAAAAACGATGGGAAAACTCAATGAGACCAAAAGCTGATTCTTTGAAAAGATCAACAAAATTGACAGACATTTGGCTAAACTAACAAAGAAAAAAGAGACAGGACTAAATTACTAAAATCAGGAATTAAAGAGAAAACATCACCACCAACTACAGGGAAATAAAAGGATAGTAAGGGAATAACTACATGCCCACACATTAGGTAACTTAAATGAAATGGACAAATTCTTAGAAAGATACAAACTACAGAGACTGACTCAAGAAGAAATTGAAAATATAAATAGACCATAACAAGTAGAAGTATTATATTAGTAATTTAAAAAATTCCCTCCCAATAAAAGCCCAAGCCCAGACAGTTTTACTGGTGAAATCTATAAAAAGTTTAAAGAATAATTAATACCGATCATTCACAAACTCTTCCAAAAGACAGAAAAGGAGGGAACAATTTCCAATCCATTCTGTGAGGCTAGTGTTACCCTGAAAACAGATCCAGACAGATACAGCACAAGAAAAAAAAATTATGGACCAATATCCCTCAGTGATGTGGAACCAGGATACTCAACATAATGCGAGCAGACCAAATTCAGCAACAAACACAAGGAATTACATACCGTGACAACATGGGATTTGTGCGTTCAAGGTTGGTTTGGCATAAAAAAATAAATCAAAGTAAGACATGCTATTCATAGAATATAAGGCAAATACTATGTGATCATCTCAACTGATGCAGAAAAAGCACTTAAAAATTCCAACACCCATTCCTAGTCAAAATATTCAACACACTATACATAGAAAAGAACTTTCTCGAGCAGATAAAAAAAAAAAAACCTACGAAAAACCCACAGGCAGCATCATAAGCAATGGTGAAAGTTTGCATGCTTTATCCCTGCAATCAGGAGCAAGACAAAGATGTGTATTCTCACCACTTCTGTCCTGCAATACCTAGAGGTTCCACCACAGCAATTGAGAAAGATAAAGAAATAACAGGAATCCAAATTAGAAAGGAAGAAGTAAAGCTATCTATTTGCAGATGACATAAACTTGTGTCGAGATAATCCTAAGGAATCCCTGAAAAAGCTACTAGAGTCTATTATTAACAAGATCAGAAAATTTGCAAGATACAAGATAAAATGCACAAAAATCAACTGTACTTCTATAGACTAACAATAAACAATCTGAACAAGAAATTTAGAAATAATTCCATTTATAACAGTATCAAAGCAATAAAATATCAGGAATATATTTAGCAAAAGAAGTGTAAGACCTGTCCTTTGAAACTACAAAACACTGTTGGGAGACATTAAAAAGATCCAAGTAAATGGAAAGACAGCCCATCTTCATGAATCAGAAGACTTCATTCAGTACAAAGGGCAAAAATAGGTTCAAGCAAGTTGATCTACAGGTTGCTGAATTGATCTATGGATTCAAAACAGCATCTATCAAAAACGCACCTTCTTTTCAGAAATGGACAGTCTGATTCAGGCAACTCATGTGGAAATCAAAATGATCCAGAGTAGCCAATGCAGTCATCAAAAAGAAGACAGAAAGAACAGAGCCGTAGGGCTCACACTTCCCAGAGTCCCGACTCGCGACAAAGCCATAGTAACCAAGGCGGTGTGCTGGCAGCAGGACAGACGTACAGATCAATGGGACAGACCTAAGAGTCCAGAAATAAACTTTCACAGTCACGGCCAACTAACTGTTTACACAGGTGTCATGACACTGAAGGGGAAAGGATCATTTTTTTCCAACAAATGATGTTGAGACAACTGGATATCCACAGGCATGAACCCCCAGTGAGCTCCTGGCCAGGGGATCCATGGAGAGCAGTGGTCTCTCCGTGGTCCCTTGGGGCTTTCTATCCCCCTAGGATCTCAGACTCCGGGGTCCCTTCCCCTCCTTCCCTGGGACTTCTTGACCCACAGTGCAACTTCAGACCCTTTCAGCCTAGGCCTTCTCCTTCCTGGGCTCTCTCTTCCTCTCTCCCCAGCCCTCTCTCACCTTCCCTCTGCTCCTACCTCTCTCCTTCACTCACCCTGGCCACCTTGCTCCTTCCTCTAAGCCTAGCAGCTTTCCTCAAAACTCCCTTTTCTCCCCCCCCTTACCCCACAGTCCCTCATCCCCCGACCCCACTCTCCCCCATACATGGTCAGCAAACAAGAAGATATTGGTGGTTGGAGTCACATGACTGTCTCCCAAAGAACTAAAGCCCATCATCCAACTTCCCTGCGGGGATAGAAGTAGCACGTAACTCTCTCACAGCCAGTGTTGGCTCCTAAGACTGAAGTGTGTCCCCTGCACTGGCCCATCTTTCTCCCACCTCCTCCGGTCCGCCCCCTCCCACCAGCTCACAGGAGTAGTACGGAACAGAAGAGAAGAGAAGGCAGGTCAAGTTTCACTTCCCTCAGGGGCAGATTAATCCTCTTAGGAGTTTAACTCTGACCGTGAAAATGAACGTTTTACAACATTACAGGCCACATATGCCCCATATTCTCCAGTGACTAGTATTACTGTCACGTGTGTGCACGTGTGCTGTGGCTGACCTCTCCTACAATTCTGAGGCTTTCCTAAGAACTGATATATAGATTGCATAAGATAGCTCTAACCCAATTCCGCCCCACCACCTCTCAGAAGCGTGGCTCACTCAGGCTAGAGATGGAAAGAACAGACAACAGACAAGTTGTCTTCACAGCAGCAACAGAAGGAGCCTCAGCTGCTCACCCTGTCCCCCCCTCCCCAGTTCAGGGCTGGGAGCGGGCCAGCCTTAGAGTCTGCAGCCTGGGCAGGCGCACAGAGCCCTGTGCTTGGTGAAACGCTCCAATGCCACTGTCTTGAAATTCTTAACGAATTTGAACAGGGGGCCCTGCGTTTGCATTTTGCTCTGAGCCCTACAAGTTGTGGGGCCAGTTCTGGCTGACAGTCACCTGTGAGAAGAGGGGACATGTGCTAAGTCCGCTTCGGTCCTGCTCTCCCTCCCCTCCTGTTTCCTGCAACAGATTTCCCTGGTCTCCTGCCAGTGGCATGGGGGACAGACAGAGACAACGCAGGAGAGTTTGGAAGGATCTGCTTTCCTAAGTGTTTAAGTCATCAGTTCAGGTTAATTATTCTGTATTTCCCTGGAAAAGATGGTTTTTTTCAAGTGTTCTCTTTAAAAAGGAAAGGGCCGGTCATGTGAGATGCAAGAGGATAGTGTGGGGGTGTGGGAGTGTCTGTGGTATGTGTAGTGTGCTAGTGTGTGGTGTGCGTGGTGTCTGTGCGTGGCATCTGTGTGGTGTGTGTTTGGGGATCTGTAGTGTGTCTGTGGTGTGTGTTGTATATGGGTGTATGGTATGTGTGTGTGTGTGTGTATTAAAGAAGTTGCATTTGTGCCAGACCTTGCATCAAGAACTTTATGTAAATCATCTCTTTTATGCCTGAGAACAAACCATTATTCCAACTTATAGACTGAGAAAATAATGCTGAGAAGATTTCAATAACTTGCCCAAGATCACAGCCGGCAAGGGACACACCCAGGCTGACTGCAGATCCGATCTCCTGGCCAAAACCCTGTGCTCCACCACCAGACGGTGCGGCCTGGCCTAGGAGTCGCTGTGCATGTGACAGCCGAGGGAAAGAGTGACTGGGTGCTGGCGCAAGCCAAGTATTCCGAACCTCCGAACTCACTTAACCCTTGTGACATTCTGCACGATAGATACTTTTACCATCTCTACTACAGAGATGAGGAAACTGAGACACAGAGAGGTTAAGTAAATTGTCCAAGGTCACACTGCTATTGAGTGTTGGAAATGGGTTTTTAAATCATACTCTCTGGCTCTTGATTCTGAACTTTTATCTGTTATCTTATTCTGCCTCAGTGTCAGAGAATTACCTCATGGAATGTAATCCAAGATCTCTGCTGAGAATGAAGAAGTGTGGAAAATTGACCAGCTTCTTTCTTTAAAATCAGTCCTTCTAAACTGACCCAGGAATATAACAATCCGACATGAGAAGCTCCCCACCACCACCACACCATGCACCTCCCGGGACCCACCACTACGGACTGCCGATCGGCGCTCACCACCCCACAGGAGTCACCGTGTCCTGATCTCCATCTCCCCCACCGGCACCCCCAGCCAGTCCACGGAGATATCCTTCTCTCCTTCTTCCTTGCCTTCAAGGGCCCCTCAGCCCCAGTCCTCGACTCTGTCAGTGGGAGAGACACAAAAAAACAGCCATCCGGCCCACACAGGGCGAGGCCATCTTTTCACTTACTCCCACCAGACCACACGGCCCTTCCTCGGGCCCAAGGTCGGCTCAGCCAGACCAAGACCAGCTCACTCAGATCGAGAGCCACAGCCCAAAAGGGCCAGTGGCCAACTGGGAGAATTTCCAGATGAATAAGATGACCTTCAGGTCCCCCATGTTTTCTCAGCCCCCCATCTCCGCCTAGTCTTTTCTTCAGTGAGCACTTTTTTTTCATAAGAAAACAGTCCTGCTTTCTCTCCTCAGAGTGACCACAGTGTAGGAAACCACACGCTGACCTATATGCAGAGACAACCTTGACCTATGAGGTTTAGAAGAGGGGCTGGGTCACTTATCTTCACAGTGTCACTGGATTAGTTCACTGGTTTTCTGGGCAAGTTCTGGAGATGGAAGGGGTTTTTCCCTGGTGGGGTGTGGACAAAAAGAATGAAGAAGGGGATTTACTTGTGGCATTCACCTCCCCACGCTCCCCGATGATTTGGTGAACATAATTTCACAAGACACCGCTCAGAAAGATGAACAGTCCGACTCCCTGAATAGCCTTCAAAAACAAGGCTGGGATACCTTTCCTCCAAAACACACAGAGCACGCCACTCGGCGTCTGAATTAATGCTCACCTGTACCTGTTGGCTTTCATTCCACCAATGCAGCGGTGCCCTCTATGTTCCCAGCTGGCCCGTGAGCTTCTTAAGGGAAGGAATGCTTTCATAAATCTGTTGGATAGCCCACTGGACATTCCTCTGTTCTGAGCATATTATAGGAATCCACAATCAAGGATGTTCCAGCAGCATTGAGAAATAGATTCCACCAAGAGACAGTGGCCACGTCTTTCTCAGAGCACTTGGGATCACCCTAAACTCTGTCAGATTTCCGTGGGCACAAGCAATGAGTTAGTTAAGCCATCTGGAGGGAACGATGCTTGCATTTGGGGGATAAGTGAATAAATAACCTGAAGTGTGTGTACCCTTGGAAAGAGAAATATCACCCACAGCACTTGGCATGTGGCAAGTCCTATTCTCTTGAAGTATGCTTTGCATACTTGAGTTCCCAATGAATTTCAGAGGAGTGAACGTTAACTCTGATGCCCTACCTCTTTAAAAACAACAATCTCTTACATTAGCACATGATTTTATTTTTCAAAGTATTTTTATATTCACTATAAAATCTGAGTTCATTTTGACCCAGTGGGCTAGGGCAAAAAAATACACACCCAGAGAACGTCACGGACTTGCCAAATGTGAGAAAGTCCCGGGAAGCTCAGATAAAATCCCAGAGGGTTTCTGGTGCAGGATTGTCCCTCCAGGGTCATCCTCTTCATTGGCAGCCATCCGTACACACAATCTGTTGACAATAATGCCTCGAGTGTGCATCTTAATGCACAATGTACAAAGCACATAGTTCACCTCATTGCACAGCTCAAAGTCTAACTGTGTGAGCTCATTCTGGTTGCATTCATCTCCCCAGATTCCAGTACATCTTTTCTTCAGTCCTATTCTTGACTGTTGCTCACAACTCCTAATTTATCATCTCCACCTTATGTGTAATTTCTACTTGCCGGATTTGTGTTGCAGCAAGTTCCTTGCTTTTAATCAAGTTATTTTCCACTTGTTTAGACCAATCTGAGTTTGAGGTATGTGTGAGACAGAGAGAGAGAGAGAGAGAGAGAGAGAGGGAGGGAGGGAGCGAGGGGGAGAAGGAGAGAGGGAGAGGGAGAGGGATGAGGGAAAGAAAGAGAGGGGAGAAATTTGACAACTGTTGGGTTAATTAATTTGGCTTTTGCCTTATTTAAAGTTTCAGTTCTTACAAAAATGAGGATTTGTTGGTTTGTTTTCAAGCCGTGTTAATACATTTTGTGTTGGACTTTCATCTCCCACGGAGTTATTTTTGTCATGGCTCTGTCTCAGTTCAGCTTATGGAAAAGAAGCAGCGGTTGGTTGGGTGCAGGGAGTTTATTTAGGAAGTGATCCCCAAGAAAGTGGAGAAAATAAGACAGGGAAAGTCAAAATAAAAGATGTATTAATTAACAAGTGGGTTATCAGTGTGGGCAACTGAGGCTGACCTGAGACCCTCCTGATAAAACGTCTGGAACGCATCTCAGGATGGTGCCCCTTCCCCTAGTCACACACACATGCACACATATACTTCTAGGCAGTACTCGCTTGCCCTGAAGCTTGATCTCAGAGATGAGGAACAAGGCCAAGGTCAGGAATCCACATGGTGCTCATATGTGTCAGAGAAATTCTAGCATGAGATAATAGGTATAAAGAAAACTTTGCCAGAACTGAACAAGCCTAAATGTCTTCCGTGGTGATGGAAATAGTCAATGCTGCTTTGTGACCCATGAACAGAAATCTACCTGTTCTCAGATTCAAATCTGCAAATGGTGAGACAAGCCAGGGTCAAGATCAAAGAATTATTAAGAACAACATAAAGCCAACCCAAGTGCAATACCACTTGAAAACACACTCACAGCAGAATAAATCTAACAATGATCTATTCGTCTTTAAGAAGTCTGACTTTACGGAGAATAGCTTGACTTGTCCCAACTTAGGCAAAGTTTCAAAGAAATGAAGCTCAGGAAGGTTAAGGGATTCACCTAAGGTCATAAGCCCCTAAGAGGTGAACCCAGGACTTGCGCTGGGGTTTTGAGATCCAAGATGGATTCCACTCCCACTGCACAGGGACTGGTTTCCATACTCCAGTGCTCCATGTCCTTGTGTTTACAAAGACGCAAGCAGACTATTGCCCAAGGCGTCACTGAATCCTTTTAAATTCAGGCACGAGAAAAGCAAGAAAAACAGCAGGAGAGAGAGCAAAATTGAAGAAGGGCTTTTTATTTTTTCAAGTTTGGGAACAGTAATAGTTTCTCAGCAGCTAAGTAAAACACACAACTTTCTTAAAAACTTTCTCCGTGATAGTTCTCAATACGCGGCCGCATCTGTCCTGTTTATTTAAATTTCAGATCTTTTGCTTTCTAACCCCGTGCACCCATCGCGTAGTAACTAACTCAATTACTGGTGTCAGTTCTTAAATGGAAAAGTTTCTCTACAACGCGAGATTTAGCTCATCACATGCTGTCTTGTAAATTTATCTGAGATTAGGTAAGTCTGCCCACTCTCTGAGGGGTACACACTGAAGTAAAAGTAAGCTCTCTGAAGCCTTTGTGATAGCTGTCCGGTCGCCAAGCTTCACCAACAGTCATGTCTTGTATGACTGTCCCCAAGTTCTTCATGTGCACGTGAGGGGGAAAAAAGGTTTCCTTCTGGCTACTTTTTTTTTCCTTCTGGTTATTTTTAATGACAGTACACCACACTGAATATTATCAGTTTACTAGGCATGGTGCTAAATAGACAGAAAATCATAAAATGGGAGAAGACACCAGATTCTGAGGGACCCTGCAGCAGTTTCACTCAAAAACTACATTGTCTAGTCAATCACCACTTCTTCCAAGGCTGTCAGAGCAGCAGCTCGTCTTTTCTGATCTGTCTCCCCTCGAAGTTCACAGTCACTTCTCAGTCATTTCACTTCCAAAATAAAGTCCCCTTAGAATCACAGAATCTAAGAACTGTTGCGTCGGAAGGGACTTCCGAGATCATACCTGCTTTTGAGGCACATAAAAAGTGAGCCACGAAAGCTCTTTGTTCCTACAGACACAAGTTCAAATTTGAAGTTGCTTCTTTTAAATGAGATGTGACTCAGAGGTGGCAAATTAAGGTTAACCCAGACTCCCTTGGACTACCCTCACACCCAAAGCCAACTTGTTAGAAGGACGGGATCAGGGATGGAAAGAGAAGAAAGTCAGTCCATCATTTCCTTACATGTAGTGAAATTTTTTTTAAAGGAGTAGATTTTTTTTTTTAAGATTTTATTTATTTACTTTTAGAGACAGGGGAAGGAAGGAAGAAAGAGAGGGAGAGAAACATCAATGTGTGGTTGCCTCTCACGCACCCCCTACTGGGGACCCGGCCCACATCCCAGGTATGTGCCCTGACTGGGAATCGGACAGGTGACCTTGTGGTTCACAGGCTGGTGCTCAATCCACTGAGCCACACCAGCCAGGGCATAGTGAATTATTAAGATGGCCATTAGGAGACATCATGGCCTTCGGTCATTTTGCAAGTTTGCTTATGGCTCCACTCCCTCTTCCCAGAGGGTTTGGTTTCAATATTGAGCCAGTCAATGGGGGAAAGAAGAAAACAGCTTGTTGACATATGTCGGCATTGTGGTAATCAAGCAATGAGAAGACATTAGTTTGCGTGGTTCAAGCCAACTCCCCTGTTTCAAGAGGAGAACAGTCTACAGCTGTCAAAAGCCTCGTCCAAGTGCTCCCACCTCAACGTCTCTGATGGAAACGCCTAGCCCTCACGCACACCCTCCTGGCCAGAGCCATCTGGGAACCCCTCACGCTGCTTGGGCCTGTTCCCACCGAGAAACACGCCCGGGACACATCTGCCAGCTGCGTCCGCAGTGTGTGCCGCGCTTCCATCAGAGCAATGAGGATGTTAATCAAGCTCACCATTAGCAAGGAGCCGGGCAGCATCCTTCTGGGAGTCGGAGGCCCTGTAGAGTCACCAGCTGGATTCTTAACAGCAGGGAAAGTCTCTGTTCCTTCTCAGCTCCATCATGACCGTCTCTCTCCCCGGGACCTCCACGCCGCTGCCATCTTGTTCCCCCATCTCCACACGTTGCCTTCCTTTCAGCCTCCTCTGTTCCCCACAGCCGACGTCGCCGTCACCTCTCTGCCACTGTGAGGAGGCATGACATCCAGCTGATGCACAATAGCTCGATGGAGCCCTTATTGATTGCCTGGTAACAAAACAAAATACAGACATGTCCCATTCTAGATAAGTTAGGTCATTTCACTGAATTCTGGCAGAAAATAAGCTATCGCTTTCCAAATATCTGTAATTACTTTAATCCTAAATATTAGAAAACACACATGCAGGGCTGGCCTTGCATGAAAGTGGTGGATCTGTCGATGTGATTTGAGGTCCCAGAGGGAATGCGGGGGGCTGGAGGTGGAGATCTGAGACAGAGAAGATGAAATGTTACAGAATCACAGAGCTGCCAGAAACATCAGAGATCACCGGACCCAGCTGCTTCGGTTTTTCGGATGAGAAGACAGTGAGTCATTGACTTGAAGGTCTAGACTCAACCACTCAGGACCACCTTGCTGGTTAGAAGCTGCTTAGAGTTAGTTCTCCACTGTGGCCCTGTTTTGGGTTATTTTTTAATCGTGTTGCTTCTGCAGCAGAAACAACAACAAGGAGGCAGGCCGAGCGTCGACACCAAACCAACCACAGAGTGTATACCACAGAACCAGGCTCCCCTCTCCATCCTGGTAACCGGACCTCATTTTTCACCCCCTCCATGTGAGTGTTCTCTCTGACACCTGGAATACGTGTCACCTGGTAATCCTCTCGTTTTACCTCCTTGGTTTAGTCATTTCGGAAGTGACTTCTGGCCCCGTGCTGGGCTCTGACCTTGTTGCTGGTATTCATTTACTGTGTGCTTCATCCTCCAGCCCGAAACGAGAGGCCCTGAAGAGCTGCCACGTGGCATCTCCAGCTCCCTGTCGCCATTCACTCCCTGGGGCCCTGAGAAATGAGGCAGGTGGAGCTCTGCTCCTCCACCGCCACCCTTCACCTGAGCTGCCAGCGACCCCACAGGAGGATGCTGTACCTGAAGGTATCCAGGGCTGACAGCCAGCAAGGCATCCTCTCTGGGCACAACTCCCGGAGTGCAGACCCTCATAGCAAGGACCTCCACCCAGGAGCCCAAGTGGAAGTTTGCACAGCAACGACCCTGACCCCAGAACCAGGGCAACGGACGCCCCAGGAATCCAAGTTGCCACATCCTCAACGACTAATATTCCCTCCCCGAGGCAGCCAGTGCCAGCTGTGACGGACTCCAGAAGGACCCAGGTGCTCCTGCCCATTGCGATCTCTCCAGACACAGCTGTCCTCGCCAGCCTCTTGCCCACCACGTCTCACATCTCTGGTGTCCTCTCTCACCTCCGAGGCCCCTCCATGTCTTCGTCCCTTCCCAACCTTCATTGTTATCGCTGCTCAGGGCCTCACCTCCCTATGCCTGCTCCAGCAAGCCTTCCCACAGGGCTTCTCCCCGCCCTCAGTCACTCCCCTCCCAGGCACGGCCACAGCTGTGTCACTCCCCATGGCTCCAGATGCTAAGGGTGAAACGTTTCATGTCCACTCTCCAGATACCTCTTGCCCGTCCATCTCTCTCATCAGCTGCCTCCTCACACCCGCCCTTTATTTTAACCAGATCCACCATCTGGGGACCCTCCTAACTTTTTCCCAGTCAGTCCTCTTAGTCTCCCCTCCTTCCCATCGGGCACTCCACTCTGAAGGTTCACACACTGCGTACCGCATAGAAATCTCTAAGACATACACTAGGGACCGCACATTTTTGGGCAAACTGCGCATTATTTAAATCATCATAACTACAGATCATCTCCGGAATCGTCAGTCACCCGCATCTTCGATCTCACTAGGAATATCTGAAAAATTATCATTAAATACTTCCGGAAGTGTATCAGTTTCGTTGGTTTCTTTCCTTTTTCTGAGAGGGGGCATTTCTAAAAGCGCCAGGAACTTGAAGACGAAGACTATTTGAATGGCCAAAATACAATGTAACTGCAATGCTTTATGGGTTCGTGCAATTATATAGTTTTTCGTAGATTGACCTGCACGGTTTCCACCAATGAGATTGCTTCATTTGTTGTGGACAAGACAGTGTGTTGACATCTAAGGTCCATAACAGATGGCGCGTGAAAAAAGAGAAAACTCGTGAGTGGTCTTTAACAGATGGCGTGCAAAACACACGAAAACTCGTGAGTGGTACACAATGTGTTAAAAACGCAGCACACCATTCCTAGGTGATCTCATCCATTCCCGTTGGGTGAGCCAATGCTAAGTATTCTCCCTCCAGATCAGATCCTCCACTTAAATCCTAGGCCTAGGCCTGAAACCAAGCGGCCTTTCCTCGTGGAAGATTTCACAGACACTAAACACTCAACGTCTCCATGAGTTGAATCGTTTTCCCAATGCACTTCTCCTGAAATAGCGTGAGGTTCTGGCATCCATTCGAGAGAAAACTGCTTTCATCCACACAGTGACAACGGCCTGCCTGTTTAAATAACCTGAACGGAAACTGCCAATCACAGACTATGCTTTGTGGCTGCCTTCCCCTGCGGCTGATACCTGGAGAAAGGTAGACTCAGACACCAAGGCAGTCATCAGCAGCAACTCAAGCAGGGCTGCTTTCAGATGACCGCAGGGAAATGAACCCAAATGGCTACAACTTGGAATCAATCCGGGCCATTCACACGTTGCCTGGTTAAGCGGTTTGGGTCTTTCGAATCACGGCAGAGTTCCTCTGTGGCACGGCCTGGCAAACCTTCTCCCTCTTTGGTGTGCCATTTCAGGCCGAACTTACCTATCTGTAATCTTTACTCCACGAAGAGTTTCTGCTCAATCATCCAGCCCAAGCCACACATGCCTTGTGAGTTAGTTTTCTACCGTCTGGTGACTCACCCACAAAACCAGTGTTTCCGAGTTTATTAATGACCTAATCTTTGCTCCGTTGTTCCCTGAGTCCTTCCCTAGAATAAGCTCCATGAAGACCCTGACGATTTTATCTGCCACGTTTGTATCTTTAGTGTTGGAAACAGTAGCTGGGGAATGTTAAGAGTCCAACAAATCGGTATTTGCTGAACTTCCAGCCAAGATGGAGGCGTAGGTAGACACCCTGTGCCTCCTTGCACAACCAAAAGAAGGACAACAACAAATTTTAAAACAAAAAACAACCAGAACTGACAGAAAATCGAAGCATATGGAAGTTCGACAACCAAGAAACTAAGAAACATACATCCAGACCGGTAGGAGGGGCGGAGAGGACTCGCGTGGCGGGCAGCGGCTGGAGGACCGGGGAAAGGCACGGCTGGCCGGGAGAGGTGGCGGCTGCGGACCGGGCGTCCCACTCCCTCGTGAGGATAAACAAGGAGGAACGGCTCGGGAGCCGGACAGACCCTGCAACCCAGAGTTCCGGCTCGGGCAGGTGAAGCCTCAAAGCCTCTGATTGAAAACTCCTGTGGGGATTGAGGCAGCGGCAGCGGGAGAAACTCCCGGCCTCACTGGAGAGCTCGTTGGAGAGACCCACAGGGCCCTGGGGCGTGCACAGCCCTCCCACTGGGGATCAGCACAAGAGCCAGCACCAGAGGGGCCCGGTTGGACTGTGGGTAGTGCGGAAAGTGACTGGTAACCGGCAGGGAGCAGAGCGGCCGCCATTGTTCCCTCTCGGACCCCTCCCCCACAAACAGCGTCACAACGCAGCGACGTGGCCTCCCTGCCCTGGTGAACACCTAAGGCTCCGCCCCTTACACGTAACAGGCGTGCCAAGACAACAAAAATGGCCCAAATGAAAGAACAGATCAAAGCTCCAGAAAAAATACAACTAAGCGGTGAAGAGATAGCCAACCTATCAGATGCACAGTTCAAAACACTGGTAATCAGGATGCTCACAGACTTGGTTGAATTTGGTCGCAAATTAGATGAACAAATGAAGGATACAATAAGGGAAATGAAGAAAAATGTACAGAGAACCAACAGTGATGGGAAGAAAAATGGGACTCAAATCAATAGTGTGGACCAGAAGAAAGAAAGAAACATTCAACCAGAACACAATGGAGAAACAAGAATTCAAAAAAACGAGGAGAGGCTTAGGAACCTCCAGGATGTCTTTAAACGTTCCAATATCCGAATCATAGGGGTGCCAGAAGGAGAAGAGGAAGAGAAAGAAATTGAAAACTTATTTGAACAAATAATGAAGGAGA
>VMDR010007739.1:0-39270 GCA_007922815.1 Macrotus californicus
CACACAGAGAGCATACAGAGATCACACAGAGAGCATACAGAGATCATACAGAGCACACAGAGATCATACAGAGAGCACACAGAGATCACACAGAGATCATACAGAGAGCACACAGAGATCACACAGAGAGCATACAGAGAGCACACAGATCATACAGAGAGCACACAGAGAGCACACAGAGATCACACAGAGATCATACAGAGAGCACACAGAGATCACACAGAGAGCATACAGAGATCACACAGAGATCATACAGAGAGCACACAGAGATCATACAGAGAGCACACAGAGTTCGCACAGAGCACACAGAGAGCACACAGAGACCACACAGAGATCATACAGAGACCACACAGAGATCATACAGAGAGCACACAGAGATCATACAGAGAGCACACAGAGAGCATCTAGCCATGGACACAGAGTCATGAGCACATTATTCCTGCTCGTGTCGGACCACTCTGGCCCGTCACCAGCCCAGCCACCGAGCCGGTGTGCACTCCCTCACTCATCACTGCGCCCTGATGTCTGACTCAGGGCTCGCACAGGGTGGGCACAGAAGCCGTGTTTCTGGGATTCAGCTGAACTCCGTGGACCTACCATGAACAGGAAAGGCAGTGTGGCCAAAAGCCCCTCTCTCAAGGCTTGTCATACACAATAACCCCACGTCTCCCAAGCCCGGCAGGAAAATGAAAGGTGAAGCCCAGGAGGCTCCTGCTCCCCAAAGCAATCAGTACCCTAACCCCAACCCTCCTTCCCGCACCAGGCTGGCTCAGGCCACCTGGCTACAGCGCAGGACACATTTCCCGCCTCTCCTCAGAAAAAGAGAGAAGTCATTGGGGTTTGGTTGGAATCAGGGGCCTCCCCACTTACGTGGTTGTTCGGATGGAAAATTTGGAACACAGCTGCAAGGCCCTTGCAGGCCACCTCTCGAGCCAGTGGAGATCAAATGACTTCCAGAGGTGAAGTCATTTGCAATCTGCAATCGGTAGATGATGGAGGCCAGGTGCTCCCCACCACCACCTGGCAAAACAGCTGGAAGACAAGCAATGGCATCAGGGTCCTCAGGGGCACAAGGCTCTGGGGGACCAGCGGCTGGGGTACAGCTGCAAGGGCAGTCCTGGCCTCAGCGTGGATTCCAGCCTCACACCTTGTAGTCACATGACCTTGGCACCTCACTCCGACCCTTGGGCCAGTTCCCTTTGTGACCAAGTGAGTTGGGAGGATTCTGGGATTGGCGGTCACACGTTCCACGTGACATGGACCCACTGGAACAGGGAGTGGTCAGACATCTATTTTCACTCTGTTCTACAGACCAGTCCTGTGCCTTGAGACAGGAGCTTTGCTGGTGCCGACTTCACAGAGCCGAGCATCCCACCCAGGCGTCTGTGCAGAAAGGAGGAGGCCCTCTGCTCTACAGGGGGCTGCTCTCCCAGGCTACTCCCTCTGACCACCTGTCAGTGGCCTTCTCTCGTGCAGGTGAACCACGCCTGTGCCAGGTTAAACATATCTGGGTCAGGTTACTTCAGGGAGCTCTTTCATTCAGAAGTACTTAACACAGAAAAACCACCAGAACACACAGCATAACGCACTGCATTCAGCTGGTAAGACAGTAACAGAGAGACGGTTTTCAGAAGTACAGGAGCAACGCTTTGCAATAACTGAGAATAAGTGGGAGTCACACCGGCCCCTGGTCCCTGCAGGATGGGAAAGGCCTGCTGAGTGTGGAGGTGGGCATGCTTGTTCCTGTCCCTCTGCTTTCCTTCGTGCAGCAGCAGGGCCAGGTGCGCTGTCCTCTAAGAGACGGGGCTTTCTCTGGGACAGCACCGTGACAAGGCACAGTGGGGCACCGGACAGAGCATGAGTGACCCCCAGACCAGGGCTGAATCCAGGTCACGTCACGTGAGGCGGGGTGGTTCAAGTTGAATGACAGTTATCTCATCCATAAATGGACGTGACCTTACCTAGCTCATAGGTCTGTGGCGAAAATGTGAGATTATGAACCTAAAACACTCAACACACAGACGTTCTTAATGTATGGTAATTACTCTCTCAGCCTGTTAGTGAGGACGCCTTCCAGGGGCTCGGTCTGCTGAGCTCCGCAGAGTGAGAAATCTGATTTTGTCAGCCCGTGGAGAGCTCTGACCACATCTTCTGAAACGGAAACATAAATCAAAGTGCCATTCTCATCATTTACATTGAGAAATCACTGCCACGGCGTATTAGCTCCCTGTCGCTGCTGTAACAAGCCACCACAGACTCAGGGGCGTGGAACGGCACAGATCCATCATCTCACAGTTCGTCGGTCTCCCTGGGCTAGAGCCAGGCCGCCAGCAGCTGCGCTGCTTTCAGAGGCTCTTACAGAGAATCTGCTTCCTCACCCACCCATTATGGCTCCTGCGTCCCTTGGCCTGCTGCCCTCTCCCACCTGCAAAGCCAGCTCCTGCTCGCATCCTCTCACTCAGACCTCACTCTTCGTCTGCCCCTCTTCCACTTCCCACTGGGCCCACCCAGGTCATCCAGGGTCACCCCCCACTGTTCTAAGCCCAGCTGATTAGCACCTTCAATATCATTTGCAACCTTAATTTGCCTTTGCCAAGTAACAGCTTAGTCACGGGTTCCAGGCATTAGGACATGAACACTTGGGGCGGGTGGGGGGCGTCATTCTGCCTCTGGCACATGAGAGCAAGAACACCGGAGCCCACAAAACCGACATGCCGTCTCCCTGGAGGCAGGCCTACCCTGCAGGCGTGGTGAGTGCAAAGCTGGAACCACAGTGCTGTTGGGACCACGCAGCCCGACATGCCCGCCTCCACAGCGGACGTGACTTAACCAGCGGACCTGATGGCAGTAGGATGCCTTCCCTGATGAGAAGTGGGCTAGTCCTGGAGACATTTGCCTCTGTGATGCCCTCTTCCAGTCCTCCAAGGCCGAGTCACCGCCACGGACCCCAGCAGCTGAGGCTACCTGCTGATGGATCTTCTTGAAGGGACAAAGTTTAGGTGGCCTGGATTTCTTCATGCTAAAATGCCACATCTAGCACCTTTTTTTTGCAGTCTGTTTTGTGTGGGACTTAAAGTTGAGTCCTCAAAGTGTAAACTTACTTCTGAGTACTTAGGGAACACCTAACTATGCCCCTGAAAGCAGGAACCCGATCCTGTGGGCACGCATGAGAGCCTCATAATGTCAAGTACAGTGAGACACTGGAGCGGGATCAGGCGCAGCCCCAGCCCTCAGGGAGCTCGCCCTGTCCTGAGCTAGGTGAGGTCTGCACAACGTTGATGACGTGAGACGTCCCACCCCGAGACCTGCGAGAGGGCTTGGGGCTCCAGACGGGGGGAGGCATGTCTGGGCTGAGGGAGCAGGGAGGACCCGGTGCTGTGACATGTCTGCTCCAACGCTAATTGAATCATTTGACTGTGGAAGGCTTTGTACCGTGACCCATTTTTATCCGGCCCAGACTTGATTGTGGGCAATTTTCCCTTAATTTTGAAATACTAACCCAAAGGAAAAGAACAAGTCATTTGTTCTTATGATCACAAAGTAGGTATGAAACCATATGCTATGTTTTTCAGCTGCCAAGATTCTTAATTAAATTCTTTATGTTCTGCATAATGATGAGTATCTATTGTGTCTTTTTAGTATCACTAAGTAGGTGTAATCTTTTATCAGGTACCAACAACAGCTGACATTTACTGGGTGCTTCCTTCTTGCCAGGTGCTGCGCCCAGCACTTCCTGTGCGCCCAGTGACTCAGCCCTCACAGCAACATGGGCAGGTAGGCACTAGCATTACCTTAGTCCTACAGATGAGGGAACTACAGCTCAGGGAGCAGGAGAAGCATCGCCTAGATTTCACCACAGCATCACACTGCCGGTCGGGCCCAGGTCAGCACCCGGCCAGTCTACCATCGGAGCCTGTGCGCTTGAAGACTGCAGCTCCACGCATCATTCACCCCTGACAGGAGGGGCTGCATCGCAAGCAGACAGGAGAGTAACCATAATCTCCTTTTAAAAGTGGGGTGAAGTACACATCCATGATGTAAAATGTACCATCTTAACCATTTCTAAGCGTACAGTTCGGTGGCAGTGAGTGCGCTCTCACGGTTGTGTACCATCCCCAGCACCCACCTCCAGAACTTCATCATCCTCCCAAACTGACACTCTGCCCAGTCTGACACTAGCGCCCCCTCCCCTCTCCCCCAGCCCGTGCCGGCCATCACTCCATGGTCTGGCTGTGAGTTTGACTATTCCAGGCACCCCACACGTGGGCTCGTGAAGTATCGGTCCTTTTGGGACTCACTTCACTCAGCACAATGTCCTCATGGACACAGCACTTAGAACTGTGTCTGGGACCTCGTGAATAGTATATAGGTACTTGCCACATTTTCCCTTTGCAAATGGTCAACCACTGTAAAGATTATAGTCAATCCACAGAGTATTCACGTAAGGAGAAATTCTATTCCCCGATACTATGGATAAACACATTTTCTTTATGCGCCTCCAAACTCTTATAAATCCAAGGCACAGAAAAACGCACAGCTAAAATACTTGAGTAAGAACACACAACCGAGAAAATGCTGCATGGAGAGAAACAAGAAACATCGTCCTGTCCCCAGTGAAGCCCCTTTACCTGGTAAGCCTCAGGTAATAGTCCTGTTCTACTGAGGGTTCTGCTTCCTTTCGGAGTTCACCATGGAGCCTTACTGACAAATTCTAGTCCTTGTCTTTTTATTTCCAAGGACTGTATTCCTTAAAGCACGGGTTTTATATATGCACATAACAGAGTGCACAATAGCCTGGACTTGACAAGTCAATGTGGGGACCCTGAACCTAGAGGGACGAGCCGGGAACCTGGACTCAAGCTCTGCCTCCATTTCCTAAAGGACCTTGGAGGCCTGGCCTGAGCTGCCTGGGGCTCAGTTTGCCTGATAGCATTAGCTAGCCCTACTGCACAAGATGGGAATGAGGGCCAGAGGAGAAAAACGATGGGAAGGGGCTTTTTAAACTACAATATATTCCACCACTTATATGGTGGGTGGAGCCATGTGGCCTCCTCTCTGGGTCCGGGAAGACACCCAACTGCTAACCCAGCGGTTCTCACACTGGAGCTGCAAGAGGTCCCCTCCAGGGCTCGTTAAAACAGAAACAGCTGAGACCAGCCCCCAAGGTTCTGATTTAGTAGGTATGGGGTGGGGCTCAGGAACCTGCCCTTCTCCACACATCCCCAGGAAGGCTGGTGCTGCTGGGTGGGGACCACTCTGTGGAGACCACCGTTTTAAAGCTCACTGGGTAACTCTGCAAGCAGCCCATGCTGAGAAACACTGCTCTCATCTCTGCCTCATGCAATGGATATCAAGACCCAAGGCAGTTGCGTGGAGAGGGCTTAGCGCCACGCCTGGAACATAGTCCATGTTTAATAGTGTCTGTGCCTTCCCTGGCGCCCCATCTCACCTGGCAAACCTGCACAGCCTCCCAGGGGCCTCTCCGCCCCTCTCTCCTCCACACAGTCCATTCCCACGCAGCCCTCCGGAAACACAGCCCTCGAGTACGAGTCCAATGTCACTGCTCTCTCCAAAACACTGCCCTGCTTCCCTGGTGCCTATTGCGGGCCTCCAAATGCAAGCCATGAAACGGAAGGCTTTTCACCAAATACTCCAATCTTTTTGCCTATTTTCCAGTCTCACCTCCTTGTAAGGAACCCCCCTCCCCAAAACCAGCCCTCCTTGGCTGGAAGAGACCTGTCGGGTGCGTGGAGCGCAGAGGCCACACGGTATGGGGCGAGCAGTGGGGCTGAGTGACCAGGAGGCAGGATCCAAATTGCGGCTCTGCGCCTTGCTAGCCCTGTAGCTTGGGCAGGTCACTTCCCAGTGCATTCCCCAGTCCTTATGGGTCAGGAAGGGAGAATCAGAGTGGTCCTTTCCTCGGTGGGTTGTTAACTGAAACACTCTTTGAAAAGCCCTCAGCACTGAACCCGGCATGGGGAGGGTGCAGTAGCTGGAAAAGGGAAAGGGGAAAATGACCACTGATTCTACCTGCACAGTACAGGGGACAACCAGAGGGGTCAGGGTGGGAATAATAGGACCCCTTGGCATGGATTAGGGCCCTCCCTTCTCTCAGCACCCTACATACACCCGTCCCAGAGAACAGGTCTCTTATCATGCTTCTTCCCCCATATCTTCCTCCCCTGCTGGACTGTGATCTCCCTGTGGATAGGGCCTGTGTCTTACTCGCCCCATGGAAGGAAGGCAGAGTTGTCACAGACGAGAGGGGGTGTTCTTGTTCTGTAGCTCCAGAGAGTAAAAATCAAGAGGGCGGTCATTATGGGGGGAAACCTACAAAAAGCCATCATCAGCAAACTCACTCTCCTGTTCTAAGACCTGAGTGCCTTTTCCTCTTGGCCTCGACTCAAAGGGACCCCTGGGGACAAGTGTCCAGTCCAGAGCCTTCAGACAGGCTTGGTGCTCTTCTCAGCCAGGACTTCCCCCACTCCCTTCCCTCTTGGGTCCCTCCACTGCGTTGTGTATTTACACAGCACCCCTCCTAGATTTTAGACTCTATTATGAGCCAGTAGGATCACGTTCCTCCATCTTTGTAACTGTGCCATAAATAAAAATGAAGTAAAAGTAAGTACAAGAAAACAAGAAGTGCTGGTACTTAATTCAATGTAAGGAAAAGCTCCCACATGGCTAGAACTTTCTGGAGAGGGAAGGGCGCCTCCCCTGCATGGAGGTTTGCAAACCAGAGCTGCAACCAGCGACTGGGAAGGCGCAGTAGCTTCTGGAGGAAGTCACAGGTGAAATTGGTGGGCAGCGAAGGGCTTTTCTGGGCTCTTCAAAGCAAAACTCTCTGGATACCAGGGTGAATACGTTCTTCATTGGTATTCCAGTCCCTGTGTCTACACAGAGGGAGGGACAGAAGCCTGGGAAACAGCCTTCCCAAGTCAGAGGGTCCTCAGCTTTGCCGCTCCACGGTCCCCAGACATTGCCCCACTTGAGCCTGGCTGACTGGCCCATTTCCGGGACGCTCCCCCAAGGCCAGCTCCACAGAAACGCCAGGCAGGCAATGTCCTAACTGAACACTTGGCAGACAACGAGGAGGACCCACTGGCTGTGCTGCCCAGGCCCACATGCAGGCAGGAAAGGCAGAGAGAGTCTCAGCCAGAGCAAAAGGTGCCCATTTCCACTTGGCAGCGTGGCAGGCACTTCAGAGAGGATTACAGGGCAATTCTAACCAGCTGTCACAAGGGTCAAGTGCCGCTCTAACCAGCTGCCCCTGTGTGAACCCTCCTGTCCAGCCAGGCCAGTCTTCCCCATCCCCTGACCACGCGGTCTTGCTTCTGCCTCCACCCATGTACACACTGTGCCCTCCCTGGGGGTGCAGGCACACTGCTCACAGCCCACCCCCCTCCCTCCCCAGCCTCCAAGGCCCGGCCAAAGTCCATCTTCTTTCTGAAACCTCCCCAAACCCCTAGACCACAGGGAGCTCAGCAATTCCAGAACTACCTACTGGCTATTAGATTAATAACCACAAATGTCATTTATTGAGCTCAGGAACGTGGCTGGCACTGTGTATACATTGTGCTAATTCTGCAAGGGAGGTGTTCTCACTGTGATGACGAGGCATCGAGACTTGACACCATTTGGAAAGCTAGAGCACGATGGAGCCAGGGCGTCCTGGCCCCAAATCCCACGTGCTGTCCAAGCAAGAATCAAATGCAATCTTTTTCTTATGGGCTCCCCTTGCCCTTGGAAACAGCCCGCGCTCCTTGGAACCACGGACTGTGTCCCACAGCCCTGTGTCCTCCAAAGCACTTACCATAAGGTGGGAGCAAAACTCCTTCCGACAAATTTTCCGTGGTGCCCAATCTACTTCAAGTTGGGTTTTTGTCATTTGCCACGAAGGGAGTCCTAGAAAATACAGTTTGGGAATTCATTTCTCACTGTACACTCACAGGTCTTGGAGTGAGAGCGGGCTTCCAAAGGCCAGCTGTCGCAGGTGATGAGGATAAACCCTCGTGTCCTCATTCCAAGGACTGGCTGTGACCATAGTCTGTAAATTTCCAGCCCATGCATTTGAATGATTTGGGGGAATAAATGAAATTTCCCCAAACTCTTTTACATAACGTGTCAAGATGTATATTTAAAAAGCACATTACATAAGAACCCTCAGCAGAGCCAGACGACAAGAAGAAATTGTTTTAGTGTTGTTCCAACTGTGACCATTCAATCAGCCAGAAGAGGCTGCCCCTCTCGATGCTCCTGCCTCCGCCCTCCCCTGTGCCAGCCCCACCCCATGTTGGCTCCACACCCAGGTTGTTCTGCACTCGGAATGTTGCCTAAGATGCCCATGAAGGGCCCGGCTCTGTGCCTGACACAGAGTGGGGCCAGAGGATATGATGGCATGATGTAAAAAGACCTTGGCATACCTAGAACACAGACCATGGACTCCAAGGCCTGCAGAGGCCTGGTGGATGTACAGAAACATGAACAATGGCCACACAAGCTCCATGCTGATGGATGGCCGACTCCAGCTTCTGATGTGGGGAGACCAAGGAGAAAATGGGGGAGCCCAGGGGTGGATAGCACAAGAGCTTTGTCCATCTGGTCCGGTCTTCCGGGTTGTTGCCAGGTGTGATTCTGCAGTTTATATAATAAGAAAAATATATCTGGTCTTCATCTGTTTCTGGCACAGAGCTCCCAAACTCTTGGCATTTCCTTAGTGACGATAGGATAAAGGTCTTTTGTTACTTGAATGAGGTGACTTTTGGCAAGCACCTCAGGATGGGGGCTGGCTGCCAGGACACCCAACCATGTGATGAGAGGGCTGGGACTTTTCTATACCCCCATCCCCACACCCCACCTCACCCTCCCACCCTCCAGGGGAGGGAGAAGACTGGAGAGTGAATGAATCACCAATGGCCAATGACTTGGTTACAATGACTGTGTAATGAAGTCTCCATAAAAATCTAAAAGGACAGAATTTGGAGACCTTCTAGACTGGAGATTCAGGGAGAGGACATGGGCCCTTTCCACACACCTTGCCCTGTTTATCTCTGCAACCTGGCTGTTCCCGAGTTCTATCCATTTATAATAAACCAGTAATCTAGGAAGTAAAATGTTTTCCTGAGTTTTGGGAGCAGCTCTAGCAAATCAATCAAACGTGAGGAGGCGGGTCATGAGGACCTCTGGTTTATGGCCAGTCAGTCAGGGCACAGCTAGCAGCCTGGGCTTGCAGCTAGCATCTGAAGTCCAAGGTGGGGTGGCTGGGGTCTCCAGTCTATACACAGTCAATCAGAAGCACAGGTGACAACCTAGGCTTGCAAGTGGTGTGTGAAAAGGGGGGCTGGGGGTCAGTCTTGTAGGACTGAGCCCTTGACCTGTGGAATCTGACGTTCTCTCTGGGTAGACAGGCATCAGAATGTCTTTGAATTGTAGGACACCCAGGCATGTCTGGAGAATTGCTTGTCAGTGGCGTGGGGAAACCCTTTACACACACATTGGAATTAAGTCTGGGATCCCAAATGACCAGGTACAGGCCTGGGGTTGTTGGCCCTTCCCAATTTTTCAGAGAAGCCATAAATCCTTACTTTTCCATGAAATTGACCCATTTTTAAATATTGGCATCTTATAAACTGTTGTTAAACATTTGCCTGGATCAACAATCCCAGGTGCAGGCTGGATTCTATCTACAAAGGGCCAGTCTAGGGTCATCCCACAGAAGCCAGACCTGAGTTCAGAGAAGTGAGGCGACCTGCCAAGGGCACACAACTTGCTGGTGGCAGAGACAGTGCAGGGGCTAGACCTCCTGGTGGCCAGGCCAAGGCTCTTTCCTCCCCAGCCCTCCACCTGCAGCATCTCAGGCAGTGGGAGTCCCCACCAGGGATGCTCTGATGGGACACATCTGCACAGTTATGGAGAGGCCACACCTTGGCCAGTGTCCCTGCATGTCACGGCCACATTCACCTTGCTAACCCACAAATTTTCAGTGACTCCCAGTGGCTTGTTGGATTCCTTCTCTCCTTTCCACTGTGCTTCCTCCAATGTTATCCTGAGAGGGTTAGGATTTGTCTCATGCATTCACCTACTTGTCCTGAATACCCACTGCACAGGGCGTGGCATTCAGCCCTGGGGACAGTAGTCTAATCGGACCCAGGCTCTCCTTGAGAAGCTGTAATGGTTAATTTTATGTGTCACCTTGGCTTGGCCCTGGTGCCCAGGTATTTGGTCAAAACCCAGTCTAGATGTTGCTGTAAAGGTATTTTTTAGATGTGATTAACATTTAAGTCAGCGAATTCTGAGTAAAGTAGATGGCCCTCTATGATGTTAGTGGGCCTTGTCTAACATGTTTAAGGTTTTAAAAGAAAAGACTGAGGTCCCTGGAAGGAGAGATGGTTTGGCCTCTGGGCTGCCTTTGGACCCAACTGCAATGTCGATTCTTCCCTGAGTCTCCGCCTGCCCCCTCTCCTGCAGCTTTTGAACTTGCCAGCCTCCAATCCCATGAGTGAATTCCTTAATTCATTCCCTCCCTCCCTCTCTCTTTCTCTCACTCACACACACACACACACACACACACCACCTCATTGGCTCTATTTCTGTAGTGGACCATGATCAACACAGGAACTCAGTCTCATAAGAAATGTACCGACTACAGACAGCTTCCTTTCATCACACTGAGTTCACAGCGGATGTGAGGGCACAGGAAAGCAGGAGAGGGTAAGTCCTCCCCAGACTTGTAAGCAACATTCTGCGTATCTGTGCTATGTGCATTTTGGGGGGAAAAGCATTGAAGAATTCTGGACCCACCCTCCACCCAGAACTCGAGAGCCACTCAGTGCCCTGGTCTCGGACAGCCCTTCCAGCCCTGCTATTCGCTAAGTCAATGGGACACAAGGCACTTCTCTGGTCTGTTTTGCTCTCATCAGTCAGGGTCCCGGAAAGCTTCTGGTGCTCATTCCAGATGAAACCACCGAGGAACGACAGAAAGTGCCCTAGATCCGGAGTCAGACACTTGTGGGTTCAAACTCCGTCTCTGCCACTTACCAGCTCAACGCCTTAACCTCTCTGAGCCTTGATTTCCTCAACTGCAGAGTGGAAAGAGAGCACCCCAGGGAGAAACAGGAGTGTTCGGCACAGGGCCTAACCCTCAGTGGGTGCTCTGCAAATGTCCCCTTACTTAATCCTACAGATGCGCCGAGTCCTGGGGAGCCACCACCCTCAGCTTGTAGACTTCAGCATCAGCCAACCAGTGTCCAGCTGCTCTCCTTCAGTCTCTGACACGCTCGCCTGCTCAGCGGCTTTGCGCCAAACCACGAGGAGAGAAACGTAGCATACCTGCTCCTGTAAATTCAAACTGCTAGGACCGGACAAGTAATTTCCCCTGTAGAGGCAGCCTCACTTCCCTCAGCTACCAACTGGGGATAAGTGTCACACTGCCAGGACGTAAGTGCTTCACTAAACGCCTGGGTCCTCCCTTTCTCAGCTCCAGAAGACAGCAACGTGTGAGGGCCCAGAGTCTGGGCTCCGGAGCCAGCGAGACCAGCCCTCCCATCCCACTTGAGACCCCCTGGTCTCGGGGCTCTGCTGTGCCCTGTATGTGGTGAGGTTGCTAAAGCTGGGCACCTCGTCATCTGCAAGGACTCAGTGAGATATGCCCTACAAGGCTGGAGCACCCTGTCTAGGAGGGACCGGAAGCAAGCAGCAGTATTATTATTTCTGTTACCCTAACTTTTGGGGGAAAGGTGGTCACTGAAGTTCCTGCTGTAGATTTCCCCTTGGCCTGACCTCTTCTGAACTGGCTTTCTACCTATCACCTGCCACCAAAAGAGCTCTGGAAAATAAATGCCTTTTGGAAATGTATTCCTCCCTTGACATCATAGGTCGCTGAGCTGGGCAGGCTATTAGCTCTCCTTCCCCTGTCCAGAAGGGACAGCTGAGGTTGGAGAGGAGAAGCCGACTGCCCGGTGGGGCGTGGCTAAGGAGCAGTGGCAGCTGACCACTCCGGTCCGTTTCCGCGTCATCTTACTGGCTGCCTGAGGGTCAGAGGTTGGTACAGCAGCCAAGAGCTTCTTGGTCAGGGGTCACAGAGCAGTAGAAAGCATGGGGATTTTGTCCCTGATCATGTCCTGTTTAACTTGGCCCTCCTTACACCCCTACAGTCAGAAAGCCAAGTGCCAGCAGAGTCCTTGCCCTCGGGTGGTCATGGGGAATTCTGACTTCTAATTCGGGCTGATTTCTTTGGACAAGTTGCCCAGGCTCTCTATTCTCATGTTCCCATTTATAAGTCTGGGGTAATAATAGCTTCCTCTCTTTGGGAAACATTTCAATGGCTTTTTTTTTTTTGAACAGGGTTACATCATTTGTCCCCTTCCTTTGCTTTGTTTGAGTAGGCAGGAGATTGTTTTCAGCCAGCGGCCAGTAATCACTAATCACACTGACAATTTGTAACAAATGAACTGCCAAATGTAGTCCCAGAGTAGATGTCTGTTTCCTAATGAAACATTCTCTTGGGAGTGGGTTTTAGGCGAAGTCCAGGCACCAGTGACTAGTTAGAGGCCGGACTAGGATGGAAAGAGCAGCAGGCAGAGAGTTAGAGCCCCAGGCGAGCCCAGGAGGCCCTGGGGGCGTCCTGTAGCCTGTCTGAGTCTGATTCTTCAAACATAAAATGAGGTTGTTGAAGTAAAAAACCTTCAGGGTCCTCTCCCTCAGCGATGCTCTCTGACTCCACCTATGATGCTCATTCAGGAAAAGTAGTTCCCAGTCACCCTGGTCCCTTCCATGCTTCACCCTTCCCCCGCTCCACCCACCCACCCCCCAGACAGCCACTAGCGTAAACTGAGTCATGCCCGTCCCTGAGACAGCAGTGAAACAGACATGAAAATCACAGTGTGTCATGCACAGATGTCATACACAGTCATTTAAAATGATGTATGAAGAGGAGCTTTGAATAACAAGAGGAAATGAAGGGCTTAGGTGAGAAAGGCAGGAGGCAAAATTACATAACAATACCCTCAATAATTAAACATGTCTATGACAAAGACCAGAAAGCAACATCACAAGATGTTAACCGTGGATAAGTAGCTGGGCCTACTCAGTGCCAGAGCCCAGACCACAACCCAGGTAAGGAGACCATGGGCGAGACGTCAGACAGTAGGAGGCAGCAGTAGACATTGAGCCCTCCGAAGTGCTCAAAGACAAAAGAGCCCCGGAATGCGACGCATCTGCCACACGCTTGACCATGGATCATCGTCAAATAAAGTTAGTGAATTCATTTGTTCCAGATCATTCATTTTATTTATTTCCTTCAGCAAAATTTCCACACACATTAAGAAGTCATGTTTGTTCATCCTTTAGACCCATCCTCCAAATACCTGCAGAGGCTAGGCAATAAATCTTTGGCACCTTAAGCAGTGAATCGTTTTATTTACCCCATCAGATCACCATTACAGAGCCTAGGTTATTAAATAGCTAAGCTCCTTGATAGTTCAGACAAAAATGCTGTCCTTCTCCACTGGGCAGGACCACTGCCTTTGAAACTGCACTCCCTTTAAAAAGATAGGTCGTGTATCCTGTCTGAGCATCTCAGGACTCCCAAGGTGCTTCAGGGCACCAAACCTAACAACCCCTCTCCCACTAATCGCCAGTCCCCTGGGATCTTCTGGACAGTGCCCTATCTGTCACTCTCACTGGCTGCAGACATATTCCCTGGGCTGACACTCCCTTCCAGGATGGCAGGCGGCAATAGGAGCTAGATAAGTACAAACTGCAGAGGCAGGTAAAAACCGCTAGGTGTATTATTTTCTTAAATAAAAGGATCAGCTATAAATAAAAATTACCCTGCTTCACGAGATGATGAAGTACAAGGCCTTGACGTTGAAAAACAATTCTACCTAAATGATGGAGGAGGGACTGTTCATTTGAGTTAACTAACTGGTGCTTCATGGGGCAAATCTCTCAAAACAGGAAAAAATGTGTAAGACAAGACATCAGGCAGCATTTTCACAGAAATGGCATTGTGCTTCGAATTGGGAAGCCAGGATTCAAATCCCAAGCTATTACATTTCCTTTGTGGGTTCTCAAGCAACCTTAAGCTTCATTATTACCAACCCAAAAATGTAGCTAGGAGACATAGCACATAACTGGCACTTCAGAAAGTGCACGAGAATATAAAATTAAACATAGAAGGGAGAAGACCAATAGCCCTCCTTAGATAGATAAATCTTTCTAAAACAGGACTCCTAAGAACACCACACTATACCTATCACGGCAGACTGTCAGTGCTGGGAGGCACCGCAAAGCTCAGGAGTCCAGTTTTCCATCTGGAGCCACGCACCTCCAGGGCAGCGACTTTCACCAGGTGCACCACCAGAATGTTTAAGGCACATGATACCTGACTATCTAGTCAGGGCACTGACCTCTTTGCCCTTAGATGGTCAAAGTTTTTTAAAAATGACAACAGCCAACACAACAATAAACTGTCTGGTGTGAATGAATCAAAATTATACCTATTTTTTGTCAGATCAGAAAAAAATACATTTTCTTGTGTGCTGCAGAATTTTAGTGGTTCGTTTATGTGCCAGGAAAAGGCTGGAAAAGGCTGCTCTAGGGGTTCCATAGGTACATGGCCGTCACATGTAAGATGGCTGTCGGTAGTCTTTGCCTTCCCAGCATCCACTGCCACATCTCATGGTGACAATACCCTAATTTTCTTTGGGGAAACCACCCCATCACTCTACACAGTTCAGGTAGGGCCAACCCATGCCTCGTTACAGTGACAGGCACACAGCCAAGCCAGCCTCCACCCTGTGACCCATAGAGATGGCATCAGGCCTGGGCGGGACCCTCAACAGAAACGGCAGGGAGCTGTGCCCTGTGCGTTGGGTTTGTTCCGCTGGCGGAGTGCCAGCCTGTGTGCCTGAGGAGCATGTTTGCAATCACTTGCGGAGACCCTTCCTGAATAGACAGCCAACAGCTCAGAGAGCACCGCCAAGATGTAGAAAGATACAGGCTCCTGCAGGCAACCTTCGGGCTCCTGGATTCAGCCATGCCTAAAGCTGCAGCTTCTTCAAAGCTTTTGAGGACCATGAACCATTACATTGCCTTTTGTTTTATGCCAGTTTGAGCTGAGTCCATACCATATGTAGCCACAAAAGCATCCTTACAATACAAGATAATTCATGAATTCCTTGAAACAGTATGCAAATTTTGTATAAATATGCATAGGTATATTTTCCTACAAAGAGGATCAGCATTCTTAATGGGTTCCTGAACTAAAATGGTGAAAACTGAGCATTCTAATCCAATGCTCACATCTCACAGATGAGAAAGTCAGGACCCCAGTCCAGAGAGTAACTTGCCCCGGGTCACACAGCCAGCTGGGACTGGAGGAGACAGCAAGAGGGCATCATCACTGGGGGACCTGCGAGCAGGACCAGCACAATTGGATGCTTCTCGCTCCCACCCCTGTCCGTGGAACGTGCACACCACTTGCCTTCCCTGCACCAGAAGCTACCCAATGGCACAACCTTGAGACAGGAAGATACGGTTGAGACCGTCTGGATGGTGTATGTGGCTAAACCCAGTTGGGGTCACTGCACAAACTTTGATGGTTCTGGTCAAGATCTGTAGAGACCTACTTCTCCCCTGACCCAAGACAAGCCTATTAAGTAAGCTCCCTTTCTTCTTTAACCTGCCACCTGCCAATCTGGAGTGGCCAGCCTTTCCACAGTTTCTCTTTACCTAACTCTGTGTAAGGGGCCAATTTGCAAACCAACACATTGGTGACAGAACAGACCAGAATCCAGGTCTGTCGAGTCCTCCTCACCCTGTAACTCCACCCTCACCAGGAGCCCACCTCTGGCCACTCAGAATCACGGGGTTGCTGCTAACCATCACCATGGGCAGGCTCTCCCCCACCCAAGGGAGGAAGAATGGCTGGAAGTGAAGATCCCGGCACTGATGGAAGAGTCACGCGTGTGGCTAGGATGAGTACCCCAACCTTGCAACATGGAAACAACAATGAAAAAACACATACCACCCAAGTATCCAATATTTATTCATAAACACTAAATAAATACCTTACTAACATAAAATCGAGTGTCTTACTCTACCCAGGCACCTTGTGAGGGGTTGAGGTGCAAAAATTGGAAAAAAGACATGAAAAACACTTCATCTCCTATGTAAAAGAAAGTAAGAACCATCCACCAAAAAAAATGGGCCACTTTTAACCCGCAGAACAACAGAATTCTTGGCAGCCCTGTCTTCAAATTCTCAGCCACCTAACTCTCTCGGTCTCTCAAATGAAGTAAACAGTTTCTTAAGAAAATACGGTCGAGTGTTGCATCTGTTTGAAACAGTCCCACTTGGGGAACGTACGGTATTTGAGTATGTTTACAAAAATTCTCTTCCAGGGTAGAGTTTTTGTGCTATGGAAGTTAAATTGCTGTCAGCATAAGAACAGACTGCTATATCAGTAAGATGCTTTCTGTAAGCCTCACGGTAATCACAAAGAAAAACCCTACAGCAGACTCACAAACGGTGATGATAACGAGAAGGGAACTACAGCATACTGCTGTGGGAAATCACTGATTCACAAAGGCAGACAGTAAGAGAGTGAGAACAGGGAAACGCTAAGGAACTAGAAAACAATGAATAAGATGGCATTAGGAAGTCCTTACCTATCAATAATTACTCCAAACATAAATAAGTTGAATTTTCCAATCAAAGGACATGGAGTGGCTGGATGGATTAAAAAAAAAACAAAAACAAAAACTAGACCCAAATATAGGCTGCCAACAAGAGACCCACCTCAGCACTGAGGACGCACATAGGCTCGACGCGGAGGGACAGAAAAAGATGTGGCGTGCAAGCGGGAACCGAAAGAGAGCAGGGACGGCTCTGTTTACATCATAAGAGTAGATCTGCAGCCAAACACAGCAACAGGAGACAAGCAAGGTCAGTGCATAACGGTGAAGGAGTCAATTCATCAAGACGACATAACACATGTGTATCAAATCAACAAATTGTATACTTTAACCTTAGACAATACTATGTGTCTATTTACCTCAATAATGCTGAAAAACTGTCTCAATTGTTTAATTCTCTTTAAAAATACAGTCTACAGATAAGTTTACCCCCTATATTTTTCTAAGGACACCTCCCAACTTTCAATAGGTTTATTGCCATGATCCTCTGCACATTGTCCCACCCACGTCCACCGACTTCTCATCCCATTAGTGGCAGCCGTGCGGGCCCGTGCAGGTGCAGATCATCTCTGCAGAAAGTGCCACTGCATGATGCTGACCGTGGAGGAAGCAAGGGGACAGAGAGAGGAGTGGTTTGTTTCAGAGGGTCAGGCAGAGCTCACGGTACTCCGCCAGCCCATGGCGGGAAAAAGGAAGCAGGAAAGAGAGACATAAAAACCAGTCTACACCCTTCAACACATGGCGAAGCCACCCAGTGATGGAGCCCAGCCTCATCCGTGCTTCTGGCACATCACCCCCTCAAGGTGAAAGGGAGGTGGGACAGAGGGGCAAAAGCTGTGC
Organism: Macrotus californicus; assembly: GCA_007922815.1. Classification (NCBI taxonomy): domain Eukaryota; kingdom Metazoa; phylum Chordata; class Mammalia; order Chiroptera; family Phyllostomidae; genus Macrotus; species Macrotus californicus. The sequence continues at coordinate 17,538 of VMDR010007739.1, forward strand.
TCTACTTGCAAGGTGCATATCAGACTCCTATTAACCAAAAAGTAAAAATTTTTAAAAAGGAGGAATCCATAGCCAAGAGTAAGTCCACTTGCTACCCAGAATAAATATGACAACCCAGTGAAGGACTGACTGACCCAGTTAGTGTCAGGTGCCCACCCTTGGGTCCCTCTAGCAGAGGTTATGAGAGATGGCAGCCAAAGGAGAGGCTGTGGGATCAGAGCAGGCCCACTACTGACAGACATCCACTACTCCAGGCAGACAGAAAGGCAGGGGGCCGCGACACCGCGGGTGGTATCCCGCATCTCACTGCTCACCCTGTTCAGCCAGTCTGAGCTTGCTTGTTCCTGGTCTTCCTGATTTTCGAGGACAGAGATCCCATGTCCTCCACTATGAACAGCAAAGCACCTGCCTCACGGTTTCCTCCTGATTCTCCATAAACACTTAACCTGCTGGCAGTAGAGGGCTTTATTGAGCCCTGTCTGGGGCCAGGAACAATGCTATGGGCTCTATGCATTACCTCACTTAAGCAGCACAGCAACCTGAGGTGATAGATTTTGCTCACCCTGTTTTTCAGATGAAGAAACTGAGCCTCCTCAAGGAAAAATAACACTGAAAAGTGCTAGATGTGAATCCAAACTCCCATTGGTATGACCTTTCATACTGCTAAATATTTAAAATGAATGCATGAATGCCCATGTAATTGACTTGCTTAAATACCAAACACTACTCACAAAATAATTGTTTAAAATTGAATCCTACTGAAAAGCAGATATGTAGAAGGCCACATTCAAGATGCCTTCTGAGTATTACAATTGAGGTTTTCTGTGAAGACAAAGCCACATTGGAACCATATTTAAGGAGCAAAAATGTTAGCTGGCATTATGTTAAAATACAGCTTATTAACAAGGGTGTTCTAAATGGCAACAATAAAATTATGAATGAAGCTGCCTTCCAGCCTTTCCACTTGGCACGGCCAGCCTAATCCTATGCCTCTACCCACTTCCATTTGGTAGCTGGCCTCTGAATGGCAATGGCTTACAGTCTGTAACTGATATACAATTAGCACCCAGGGTGCCCTCTAGATTATATTTCATTGCTGGAACCAGGAGCTAAAGATAAAGCTAATCCTACCTTCCTCAATTCCTTATTTTCTAACCCAAATACTTTTTGGGTTTTTGCCTCTTAATACTCTTCAAGCGGCCAACCCCTAGCCTGTTCGCTAGCCCTGGAACAGGCCTCACACACCCCTCCTTCGTGCCCTTGACGGATTGTGCTGTTCCAGCAGTGGTGGTGTCTTCTCAGCCCACAGAGGACTCACTCAGCCCTAGGCTTTCAAAAAGACCAATGGAAGCCATGCAAAGTGAAGGTGGACAATTTAACTCGTTCTCTGCCTTCACAGCCATGGGAGATGTGATTTCTCACAGAAATGGAAATCACAAGAAGGGTTACCAGTGGAGAAGAGGAAGGGGAGAGGAAAGGGGAAAAGGTACAGAAAATAAGAAGCATAATTGGTAGGCACAAAATAGACAGGGGGAGATTAAGAATAGAATAGGAATTGGAAAAGTCAGAGAACTTACATGTACAACCCATGGACATGAACTAAGGCAGGGGTGGGGGTGTGCATGGAAGAGGTAGATAAAGGGGAGAAATAAGTGGGACAACTGTAATAGCATGATCAATAAAATATACTTAAATAAAATAAAATAAAATAATAAATAAAATGCCCCTTCTTTAGCCGAAGCAGGCTGGAGAATACAGCTAAAGAGCAAGAACACACCTCTAGAGTGGGCAGACAGCACAGAAAGAGGGCACAGCTATAGCACTCACAGCCTCTCCCTATGTCATGAGAAAGGTAGATGAGCACTTTGGAGTGCGTGTGGGGTGGCGGCAAAGGGTTCTCAGCAAGAATGTGTTATTAGCAGGGACTCAGAGGGAACCCCAGTCTGGTGTTATCACACACAATTGACGGGACCACGGACTGATGGAAGTGTTCTACAGAGATATGGCTGGTACACATCACATTTTGTAAATGCACGCGGCCTTTGACCCACGAGCATGTACACTACTAGGGAGATGTTCTCTGGATGAATCTAACAAGCACACACGAATTATACTCATCTGTTGGTTATAGCAAAAACAATTGAAAAATAAAGAAGAGAAGGAACAGAGAAAACAAATTGTATCCATCTCTTAAGTTCTGATTAAGTGAATTATGGTACAGCCGTATGGCATTTTATAAAGCTATTAAAATTAATGTTAAATCTATGCATAGGTTTCTATGAGTGCTAATTCACTCATTTACAAAAACTATTTGTCGTGTGTTTGTCACGTGCCAAACCCCGTTCTCGGCACTGGAGACACAGCAAAAATGAGACATGGAGGGTGTCTGTTCTCAAGGAGAAAGAGTTGTGGGAGATGACTAAACAGCCAACAATAAAATAAGGAGGCTCAGGAAGTGATCATACTTTGTGAAGATGTACTAAAGGGGGCTGGGGGGGGACCACCTTGATGGGTGTCCGTGGAAGTCCCTTTTGAGGAAGCAATGTTTGAGCTGAGACCACAATGACAAGAAGTAGCCAACCCCTTCTTAAAAACGTGAAGATGTAGGGCCAGAACAGTGTAGGGAAAGGAAACAGCAAGGGCAGAGGCCCTGAGGCAGGAAAATGCTTGGCTTATTCAAGGGAAGGACCAAATGCCAGTGCGCTAACCGCGGAGTAAGTGAAGCAAACAGTGGAACGAGCTGAGGGTGGAGAAACGCTGGAGACCCGTGTTTCTTCTCCTGTTCTACCTCTCACACTTGCGTCCTCAGTGTCTCCATCGGTAAAACGGAGTTGCTAGTCACAGACAGCTTTTACCTCCTAGGATCTCTGCAAGAAGTCTGTGCCACAGGCCGGACAGGCATTAGCATCCCTCGCTTTGCAGGTGAGGAAACAGACTCAAAATGTCCAGTGACTGAGCTCCATATCACCCCTTTGTAGTCACCAGAATCAGGACTCAAGTTTGGGTCTCCTGATTGCTACCACAATACCCTTTCCCCAACGCTGTAAGCTCTTCTCCTTCTGTGCACATCAGTAACAGCAACCCTGCATTCTGGAGTGAGTCTTCATAACCTCCAATGCTTTTTAAGAGGGATTTAATCCCAGTGATATGGATAAACTGAGTTTTCCAGTCTGCAGCTCAAGGCCACCATGGTTTTATTCTCAATATAAGTTATTGCTTATGTATTTCTCTCTCCTACCAAATTGTGAGAGGGCAACATGTCGGAACTGTCCGTGGTCCAGAGCGTGGGTAGGCAGAAAAGTTAGAGGTGGGGTATGTGGTGAGGGAAACCAGCAGCATCCACTCGACACCCACCGTCACACAGCTTGTGACCTGTGAGGCCAGAATTGAAACTGTGCCTATTCGAGTCAAAAGTGTGTGTTCTTCCCAATAATTGGGGTGGAGCACGGGAAGGGCCAAGCAGAGCCATAGACAGCTCAATTAACTTCGGCTGCCGTGTTGCATTGTGCATTGTGTTTTTAGAAGGGTCTCTCCCTAGTCATCTGGGCTGATGTCAAAGAATCCACCCAGAGAGCTGCGGAATTAGAAAGTTCATGTTGTGAGGATTCCAGATGACTTCACGCCATGAACCCTCCCTGCATAATTCATATAGAAGCCCAGTGGTCTCGCTCCATTTCTCGGAACAGAATCTGTGGGAGACCGGGCCATTAACCAGACTTCATTAACTCTGCAGGATAAAGTGTAACATGTTTACCCATGCACTCAGAGGCGTTACCATAAGTCACCAAAATTAAAGCTCACCTGTCTGAGCAGAGGCACAGCCCACACTCGGGCCCTAGGAGCAGAAGGTCATGGCATCAGTGGCTTCCCAGCGGCTTCATTGCTTTCCGAGCCTTCCTGTGAGCAGCAGGCCCAGCTGCAATGCTCCTGTTTGATCATTAACAAAGTCGTGAACATTAGCCCAACAGTTCTAAAGGGGCTCGGGGGCTGTGCATGCACTTTTGCTCAGCGTAAGTACAGGCTAAGCTACATTCAGAGGACATCAGAAGTTTAAGAGGCAATGATTTGTTTTTCAAGCCATGACTTCTTAAGTCAAAGCCTGAGCAGGCTTTAGAGATACAGAAAGGATTAGTAAAGTGCCCAAGGTCACACAGTCATTAAAAGTGGACCTGGGACCAGAAGTTGAGACTCTTATTCTCAGTCCAGTGCTCTTTCCACTCCAATGCATCTGCCTAAGGGCTTTCGGTGGATTAGAATACATTCAAAAATAGGTACTCCCTCCTGGGAAAGTCTACTGTTTTCCTGGGTTTTGGTCACAAGACTTCCCTTGGCCACGGAATAAAGCAAACCCACTACAAGCAGGGGCTGAAATGTGCTTGCACAGTGGGGCATGCTCCGCCTTCAGCATGAGGACTGTACCCTGACGAGTCCTTGGATCCAAGAGAAATGAGAGACCCGTGCAGCAGCTGGTTCCCAGCTGAGGCAGAGACACAGGAGTGAAACAGTGACCATTTCTGCATCAGCAACAGTAGCTGGCTGTTTCAAGGCTCAACCTGCAAGCAAACGTACAATCCCAGGGATGCAGGATAATGCACTAGAAGGACCCTGCGCTTTGACAGAATTCATTTGAATCTTGGTTTGAGCATTTAGTTACTTTGGGAATCCCTGGAAAGTCATTAAGATTCTGACACATGATTTCCTGAACTCTGAAATAAAAATAGTAATACTTACCTGTATGGGGATACTATGGACTGAATCAGGACCCTCCAAAAATCATACACTGAAGCCCTACCCCCTCTCAGTGTGCATGTATTTGGAGATGGAGCTGATAAGGAGGAGGCCATTACGGTTAAATAAGGTCATAAGTGTGGGGTCCTAATCAGATAGGGTTCGTGTCCTCATAAGAGACACCAAGGTGTCTCCCCCACCCCTCCCCGCCAGCCCCCAAGCCACCATGTGAGGACAGAGCAAGAAGGTAACTGCCTACAACTGCTGATCTTGGACCTCGCAGCCTCCAGAACTGTGAGAAATAAATTTCTATTGTTTAAGCCACCCAGTCTGTGGTGTTCAGTTACAGCAGCCTGAGCAGACTAATACAGAGAAATTCAGAATTTTATACTAATTGCCTAGCACACAATGGGATTGAGATTGCAAACCTCTGGCCAGAGAGTGGAGGAAAAGTAGGTCATTACTACTTGAAAATCAGTAATGTTTGAATACATTCCTCTCTAAAGTGGTCATAAAACCCTGATTTTTAGCTGGAAAAAAAGACACCCAAAATAAAAACTATACCTCCTAGATTTCTTTGCAGCTCGTTCAAATTGGCTACGTGACAAAGTTATGCCCAAGAAGATAAAATTGGAAGTGCCATATACAACTTCTGGGACACGTCCTTGAAAAGAGAGAAGACATTGTCCTGACTGGTGTGGCTCAGTGGATTGGGCATCGCTCTGCAAGGCAAAAGATCACTGGTTCGATTCCCAGTCAGGGCACATGCCTGGGTTGAGGGTTCAATCCCTGGTTGGGGTTCATACGAGAGGCAGTCGATGAATGTCTCTCTCCTTCTCTTTCTCCCTCTCTTCCCCTCTCTCTAAAAATAAAGGTAAATAAAAAGAGAGAGGACATCCTTCCCTCCCCCACTCCCTCATTCTTACTGGCTTGAATGTGGACGTGACGGCTGGACCTCCAGCAACTGTTTTGGAAGAGGAAATTCCGTGGCACGTACAGGAGCAAGGAGACAGAAGCCTAGGCTCTGACATCATGGTACCCGTCCTGGGCCACCTGCCCATGGACTCCTACAACGTAAGAGAAACATTAGCTCTTAACTTGACCAAGCCACTGTCATTTAGCACAGCCCCACTTAGCACCATTTGGGAACATGAAGGAAATGCAAATTCTCAATCTCCACTACAGGCCTCCTAAGCCAGAATCTCTGGTTTCAACAAGCTCTCCAGGTGATTCTTCGCTCAGTAAAGCTTGAGAGGCGTTGATTCGGAGATTTCCACTGTCTCTGCCTAACCTGATAACTGAGAGAGTGGTCCACAACTGCAGGTTTTGTCCAGGACTTGGCAGAAGATGTAAAGCCTGGAAGGGCAGCGAAGCCAGTAACTGACAGCGTCAAGACCTAAACCGGTTCCGACAGGGTGGAACGCTGGACCAAAGCCAAGCAGATGCATGTTGTGGGGATGTAGAAAAAGCAAATCAGAATGTTCTTTTTTAATGTCCTTAAATTAAAAAGAACTGTAAAATTACATATTTTAACATACAGCAAATAAAGCCATAAATCAATGCCAATTACGGCCTGTGGAAGGAACAAAGGAAAGAGAGAGGATGGGGAAAGGGAATAAAAGCAGAACCCAAAGCAGTAAAGAGACCTAGAGTCAAGGGTGGAAGAAAAGTGAGGCCCGGTGCAGGCCCGTCAGTAGATGCTAAGACGGTCTCTGCAACTGGAGGTCAGCATGCATGACAACTGTGTCAGGTCACACTGCAACCCACCAGGAGCCAAGCAATGTGCTGTGAGCGCTACGCAGATTTACCCTATCAGGAGCATTTTGGAGTAAGATCTGTTATGATCATTGCTTCTCAGATGTAAAAACTGAGGCACAGAGAAGCTAAGTTTCCCAAGGACACACAGCCAGCATAGCTGGAAGCAGGACATGAACCTGGGTGGCCAGAGTTCAGGGCTGTGACCCTCAGCCACCCCAGTATCTTCCACCCTGTGGTGCTACCCCACTCTTGTGACTGATCAGTTCCTACTCATTAGAAGCCTGGCATAAAAATAAGGAAATCCATTACCTCATATAACTGTAAGTCTAGAGATAGGGTGGGTTCCAGGTGCAGTGGGATTGTCAGCCCAAAGATGTCATCATCAGAGATACAAGTTCTCTCCATTCCTGGGCGCTGTTGTCCTCAGCATCTGGCTGCATGCTAAGGCCGACTCTACTCATAGTTCCAAGGTGGCAGCCAGCAGTCCTGATGCTTTGTGCTTTCTTCCTCATGGCCAGAAAGGGAGGCAAGTCTTCATCCCAAACGTGGACTACACTGGAAAATATATTCTTGACCTCAGTTTTATTGTACCAATTTATGCAAATGACAATTCTTAAGACCGCAGGGGTCATCAATGGGAATGCTGTGAGTTAACTGTGATCAGAGATGGGATCACTAAATCAGGGTTTTGTGGTACCCAGGACAAATAGGATCCACTATCAGTTGCTGTGATTCTTTTTTCCTCCAGAGCACAGGTGGCACACACAAGTCCCGTGGGCCGAATCCAGCCCTCCACCTTGTTTTATCTGGCCCGGCACCTTGTTTCTACCAGGCAGCAGCGCCGGGCTCCTCACCCCTAGTGAAGGAGCAGTTACATGTACACAGTCCTAAATTACATTCGGGTCTTTGAAGGCAACTGCAAGGCTGATGTGGCCCCTAGTGAAAATGAGTTTGACACCCCTGCTCTAAAGCAAATCAAGTTTCCTCATTTGTTTGAATCCTAGCAAAATAATAAATACTGAGAAAGTCAAAAGGTATTTATTAGAAGTACCTTGGGTATAAAACAATAAACCCCTCTCCCCAACCCTTCGACAGCCTTCCTAACCTTCAGAGGCACCAGGGGAGGATACTTTGGGGCAGTAACCTTCACGCTTCCCTTTGACAGGTAAAACTACGTTCTGTAAGGAGAGGCTAGCTGGCATGTGCCAGTGGTAGCAGGTGCTTCAGGAGGAGGTAGGGATCCTGCATTTATGGAATGTCTAGGTGCCAAGAATGATGTGTCATACTTTACTATGTGTTTATTTTAATCATTACAAGGAGATAACATTATCCTCATTTTCTAGATGAGAGCGCCAAGGCCCAGCATTGCTGTGCAATTTGCTCAGCATCATTCAGCTTGTCGAGTGGCGAGGTGGATTTCCAACTCATCTAATTCTACTGGAGTTCTTTCCAGCACACCACACTGAACCCATCCGAGATCATTTCCATTTGCTGAAATTATTATCACTGAACCTTTCAACTGAGGTTTCCCGGCTACTTCTTTCCTGCTCTGGCCCATGGTAGTTGAGAGAACTTCTCTCAACTTATAAAAGACTTTATGAAAATCTCCATTTATTAAACACTTGCTTTGTGCCAAGAACCTTGTGCACACATTGCAGCTCACCCTGCTGATAACCCTGTGACGCAGGTTATTATGCAGAACGCTTTAGGAGCTGGTGACAGGATCCCGGATCAACCAGGTGCCAGTGGCCACATCTCCATCGTTTCCTAGTCATGACTGTCTAGACTTGAATTTATCTGGCTTCCGTGGGAAAACCACACTTAGAATCTCTTTTCCTGGAGCCACTCTGTCCAACTTAAAAGACTTAGCTGGTGCCACCTTAATCAATTCAGAGGTTGTAAAAGAAGAACCGTACCTTCTATTGGCCCTTGCCACAAGGCTGCATTTTAACCAGCCTTTGTCCCTGAAAGATCTGTTTTATCTTTTGTTGTCTGGGAATCAGAATCAATTACATCCTCTGGTCCTTTCAGCCCTCAGTTTCCTGGACATTTCTACCCTCTACCATCTCTCCAAAACAGACGACTCTTTGCTAGACTCAGCTCTCTTACAGTAAGTCATTATGTGTGACCTCAGCACGTTGGGCATGTGAGTGACACCCTGCTCACGACTTCTTTGCCTAGAACCACAAGTTCATTCAGTGCACAGCCATCTTCCCAGTGCTCATATGTGACAGTTTTACCAAATGCATCACCACTGGGTGACATGGGCTGCCATTTCTCTACCCTTCAACAGCATATCTTTTTTGCTTCCTGCCCCATAACTCAGGTTTTCTGTTATGGCACCAGTTCAATTACAGGTGCCAATTATTGTAGCATCTGCCCAACCTAATTAATGGTGGAGTAACAACAAACAAACCCTACATCTTGATAAAAGGAGAGATGTACTCCTTGCTTATGTCCATGGCCTTTGCAGTCTGGCTACGGTTTTGCTTCCTGTCCTCTTCATTCCAGGACTCTGAAGATGCAGCCCCTATCTGAGACATACCAGCTTGTGGAAAAGAAAAACTGGGCACATGTGCCCCTGCTTAGAAATGGCACGTATACTCCCAGTCACACTCCATCGACCCAGCGAGTCATGTGGCCAACCAAGCCTAACTTCAATACCCTCCTCTCGCAGGGGGCGGCACAGAGACACACCGTGAAGACAGCAGGTATTGTTGAGCAAATAATATAATCTACGCAGCAGTCCAGCTGGGAAATGTTTCACAGCTGCCTCCTGGGGAGTAAAATCCCTGATGTGTAGCATTTGCCAATTTCCATGGTGTAAACACTCCCACAATGGTCAATTTCAAGCTACCAATGAGATGTCACAGAATGCAGAATTAGGAGAGATGTGTGTGGTCAGCTCTTGTGAGCCGGTGTGAGCAGGCTACAGCACAGCACTGAACCCATCCTGTGTCAGCTCAATCAATTCCTGAACATACACTGTGCACAAGCTGTCCCACAGTAGGCACCTGAACTCTTGCGGTGGACTGGAGCAACAGCGGCAACGGAGGATAATGCTATCAGGTTTTACCCAGCATCAACCTACCTTAAGCCTAAACGAGGATCTGCAGTAGGGATGGGGAAGAGTTAGACAGCCCAACATTAAGCCTTCACCTTATTTGCTATTCCTGTATTAACGGGCAAATTCAAGTGGAGAGGAAGAATGTGAGATTGAAATAAAAATCATTTTTGTCTCTATAAATAAGATTCAGCCCCAGGTTCCTCCTTTGCAGAAATTCTTATTAAGAACTTGGCTCTCCTCCAAGAAAAATAAAGTAGAAATCATTCAAAACCCTTTAATTCCAAATTATTCCTGATGGGAGTTATTGGTGAGTGTACCTATTTCACATTAACTTTTTTCAGTAAAAATTTACTTTAAATAGCCATGATCTTGAAATTAGCTCTCACACACATGAGTCTTATTTTTTCACAGTACTCTTTAAGCACAGTGACATCATCACTGGAGTGACAGTGAGCAAGATGCTTCCATGCCCTGAATTTGCTTCCTCATCTTTGAGATAACAATTCCCTATGCCTTGCTAACCCTTATAACCTTGCATAGCTGTTATGAGGCTTAGATATCTGGCATGTAGAAAGCGCCAAGGCTGTCATGAGGCTTAAATAGCAGGCATATAGAAGCACCTTGCCCATGGTGGTTACTCAATAAATAATCATTACCATGCATTACTGAGAAAGCTGATAAAGAACCTTTGTGATTATTATTGGGGTGTGGAGCTAGAGGGTTTGTTACAATCTAAAACAGTACAGGGCAGCCCTGGCCGGGTAGCTCAGTTGATTAGAGCATGGTCCCAATACACCAAGGTTGCAGGATCGATCCCAGGTCAGGGCACATACATACAAGAAGCAACCAATGAGTGCATAAATACGTGGAACAACAAATCAATGTTTGCCTCTCCCCGCACCCCCCTTTCTAAAACCATCAATAAAAAATAATAGTGTGAGGTTCTATTCAGTAGCCCCAGGGCATTGGCAGGAGCGATATGGCCATTGATTTTAAGTACATCTGATAAGAATGACTTTTGCAGCTCCTCTAGAAGCATGGATTTTTATCATAATTTAACAAAACTGACCTCTTGCTGTTACTGCATTATGTCTCTTGGCCTCTAGCATGGTTCAAAACTGTCAGCCCAACAGAAAAGACTGGATGGTTTGCCCCAGGGCAAAATCTTGGCCTGCCGGGGCTGGGCCCCGAACCTCATCCTCGGGGAGAATGGAAAGCTCACTCAGCCAGGCTGCCGTTCTTCACACTGATTCTCACTTTAAAATATCAACAGGAAATTCCATCTCTGCAGTAACTCTGGAGGAACTGGAGGGCCATTCAAGCACAGATGCCTGGCCTGATGCTGCATGCCACACGAGGTCATAGAACAAACCTCACAGAGAGATGATGATGATTCATAAAAGAAACAGCCCACCCCCTTCCTGGGGACCACTCATTTCTCCTTCCTGAGGTCCTGAAATCGTCAAGATTATTGTTTCAGACTCCTTTCAGCTTTTTCACTCGAAACACAATGGCGAGGACGATCCTGATATTGATCCTGAAAATAGCAGAAACGGTGAAAGCCGCTTGACACTCTGTATCTTACTCTTCTGGACCGGGCACGTATGTTTATGTTTGTGCATGTGTATGACTCTATGTACTATGTGTGTGTTGGTTCCTTCTGGTGGCTTAAAAAACACTATCCACTTCTGGGACTGCACAGAATTCCCCAGCAGCGACAGTGACCTCTGTGTGCATGGCAAGGCCATCAAAGACTTGGAATGAAACTACGTGTTCCAAAATTGAGACTTTCACCCTACTTGGATGAGCAACTTCACAGACTTGAGGGTATAACTATGGTCATACTATTTACTTTTCCAGTTAACCCACTGAAGAAAGCTTCCTTCTAGAACAAATAAACTCCCAAATTTTCATTTCTTTCTTGCTCAGATAGCAGTCCAAATCAAATGTTTGCACATGGAGGTCAGCTTTCTCCCACAGAGTGACCTCGAGACCCAAGCCTGCTCACACTCTTTCCGGGACAATGAAACCGCGGGCTCCCTCTGCTAAAGATGGTTTCCCCAGCACCCCCAGGACACCCTGAAAGCGGCCCACTGAACTTTCTGGCACCTTTCCTAACAGAGCCAGGAGGGAAAAAAGGCATATAAAAAGCTTTATATTCAGGAGCATCCGGGTGTGTTGGATTGTTTGAAATGGATGAACCAGCTGTCATCTCCAGGTTTTAGTGGATAAATGTCTATCAAATAAAGAGGATTTGGAGAACAGCTTCATACATAAAATGGTATAAGTAAATTGAAAAAAGCATAAGCTTTCACTGTTTAAGAAATCAGTCAATAGTTTTTCTAAGATTTGTAGTTAGTATTTAACACATTTGTTGAATCCAGCCTTTTGAATCATACATGGAACTTAGATGATCGATTGTTGTTTATTGGAATAATAAATCCATGAATGGTGGTGATAACAGTCTAATTAAGCATTTTAAGTATGCACAAATCTTTAGATAAAACTTCATACAATAGAATTCAATGAGTTTTTAGGCGGTCACTGGTAGGCATTCTATATATTGATCTGTGTTATCAGACACATAATCAGGATCATTTAAGTTGCCCCAGTAGACAGAGATGTGCCTTGGACACGTCACTGAGTACTGCTACATGTCTATGCAGGTTGGGTACTGCACAGCCCCAGAGGATGCCATTCACACAGATGCCCGTGGAAACAGCTCCCCCTACGGTTGTGCAGAGCACAGCCCGCACACAGTTTGCTAACTTCCATGCATCAGTCTGAACAGGCTATGAAGGTGGAACAGTTGATTCGCCTTGTCCGTCCCCAGGACTGATTGAGTGGGTCTGGTTAACCGGGTGTGTGTGGGCTCTCTCTTGCTCACTTCTTCCTCATTCACCACCTCCCCCTACAAGCTGATATTCTGGTCAAAGAGGTTGACCTTCCCAGATAGAGGCGAGTGCCCTCCAGTCAAGGGTGTGCTTGTAAGTCTGCTGGAGCCCCCCCCTCAAACTCCAGGGGCCTCTCAGTGGTCCTGGAGCAAAAAGTCCCTCCAGAGAGAAGTGAACATTCTCCCCTCTTCCTAGTGAGGCACTTATTCAAACACTCACACATGGCTCTTTTTTAACCCCACTTCTTAAGGGTTGCCTTTTAAATGTCAGGATTCACCTGAGCTCAACTGACAATGTCATCAATTCAAAAACGTTTTCATTTTCTAGCCTCCAGAAAGGCCATCAGCTGGGTCCTTCAGTTTCCACAGGCCAATTCTAAATATCCTAGCCTTATATGTACAACCTTTGTATTCTAAAACTAAGCAATCATTATTTCAGTTATAGAAAAATAGTTCTTAAAAAAGGAAACACGACCCCTCATGCAGCCTGTTGTGCGCGCTCACGTGTGACACAAACTATCTCTTCCTGTTGAAGCGAAGGGAGCCCTGACATTTCTCTGACACAAAGCAGAAGCCCAGCGGCCATGACAGATGGGGGAGGACACAAGGAAATGCACGAGTCACGAGCAGCAGCAGACTGTTTGCCCTGATAGTCCATTTCCAAATTAGGGAACCTGTAATCAGACCAGACCGGGCCAGCAACTAAGTGTGACCTTGGCCCAGTCGGGTTCCCTTCCTAAGCTTTGGTTTCCTTATCTGCACCAATGCCAACAGTATAGGGTGGACAGGGGCTTGATTAACTAAGCTAATGAACGGAAAGTATTAAGTTCCTGATACGTGGTAGGTTTTTCATACCTCATTACTGCCCTTTCATTCCTTTGCTGTTATTTCAAGTGCCTACTTATTACTGGCATAATACTGGGTACGGCCTTGTGAGAATCAAAGAAATGCAATAGCTTTTTTCCTTTGTGAATCGTATAATACATTCATTCATTCAATACACAATTATTGAGTGTCCGTTTTGTGCCAGACACCCTGGTAGGTGTTAGAGTTACAAACATAAATAAAATAAGCCAAGGCCCCAGCCTTCAAGTGGCTCACATTCTGGTGTAGAAGATCGGACATGTAATCACATACAGTAAGTTTACAACACAGTAAGAAGAGCTACACCATAGGCGTGTGGCATGAATGTTCTCTCAGACCTGAAAAAGCATAAATCGGACTAACCTGGGAGAGAGACCCTGAGGAGAGAATTCTAGGTAGGTGTGCAGAGAAAACATGATATGCATGAGGGTTCTGCAAGTTTTGAATATCTGTGGAGCAAAATGGTTCTTGCAAAAGTCATGGAAAACATGGCTGAAGAAATTAGTTGAGAAGCCATTGAAGAGGTTTGGTCTCTTTCCTGAAAAGGCAAGGGGCCACAAAGACTTTTAAGCTGTTTGGGGATGGGCTAAATTTTCTGTGTTTCAAGACGTTCCTCTGGAGGCTGGGGTATGATGGAGGTTGGGCTGGACTGGCCTGCAAGGAGGTAAATAGACCACTTGGGTTTTTGCTCAGATGAGAGATAAGGAAGGCTCACACTAAGGCAGTGGCTGAGGGTGTGGGAAACAGTTATGGCTACCACCATCATTCATGAGGAAGACTTTATGGGCCTCAGTGACTGGCCGAATGGAGATGGGGAGAAGCTGAGATTGACTCGTGCTACTGGGTGTTTGGCAGCGCCCTTAACATGGTCGGGAACGAGAGGACTAGGTTTGGGAAGTGACACACATACACGCACAGTGAGTTATGTAGCCCATCAAAAGAGCAATACGACACACCAGACCACCACCGGGCTTTGGATTCCTGTGCCAAATTAGACAAAGGAGCAAACGCTATCACTCGAGAGGAAGCCAGCACCACTTGGTCTTTTTCAAGGCTCCTCTTTGTATAGTTTTCCCCTTTTTCCAGGAGCAACATCACCGATACATCTCGGAGTAATGTGCCTACTATCAGATGCCTTGACATCTGAAAATCTCTCATTCTAGGTCCCCAACAGCAGTTAGGAAATGACTGCCTCTTCTTCCCTGCACCTCATACTTCTTACTCTGCTCATTATCTTGTGCTACAACCAATGGCTTCTTTCGCGGCAAGAGTGTGACTGTGTAATTGCTGGTGCATTTTAGAGCAGTCCAGGATTTATGGAGAACTCCTAACTTCCCCAAAACTCTTTGGTTCAGAGATATTGTGTGAACAACGCAAAGTCTGTTGTGATCAAGTTTATGAAGTAGGCAGAGAGCCTATTGTTCAGGAGGGTTGCCGTACTGAGGAAGGTGCTGGAAACGCAAAGGGGAACGAGCATGACTCTTGCCATTAAAGAGTTTCACAATCTCATGGAGAAGACAAATCAAACCTTAAAAGGATGCTGTGTCAGACCATACAATGCTAAGGGAACAAGGAAAGGGAAGAGCCAACCTATTCATGGATGTTCACAGAAGCTTTCCATAGATGACACGTGTGTAAATCACAGAACACAAAGTCTCCTAGGAGCAGTGTCCCAAGCAAGGTACATACCAAGTGCTCTGGAAAAAGCACTATTTCACTCCAACTGAGTAGGTCCAGCAAGATTTTTTGGAAGACTACATTTTAGCTGGAACTTCAAAGGGTCAACCAAATGAATTCCTGAAAAGAAAGTGGGAAACATAAGGGCATATTTAAAGAGCTGGGCAACATGCTTTCCCAGGATCAGGTTTAGGTTTGGGGCTACAAGACAGGGAGGAAGACAGACATATAAAACTTCGTAAAAGTTAACAGCAAATCCAGTTAAATTGTTCTACAGCATTCAAGAAATACCAGCAGGCAGCAAGTGATTAAGAGCTTAAGGGCAAGAGCTCCACCCACAAGAGGGAGGAACGATGAGGTCACCTGTGCACCTGAATCCTAAGGTGCCTACAGCCTTGAGGCCACAGGCTCCTTTTGGCCTGGAAAGGCATTCTTGTCTACTCAGCGGATGCTGGATAAATGTTGGTTCACTGAGTTCATCTTTTCCCAGCGAGCTAGAAATGGTAGAGGACCTGGAGCTCCTTGTTCCCGTGTTTAAACTTTAACCACTAAACTTTAGTGGAAATGTAGGCGCCCCAAAGGAACTTAGGAAAGCACCATCCTGTCCCTCATTCAGAGGCCAACGAAGAAGCCAGACAACCTGCCCTCCAAAAGTCGCACCAAGGCTGTGCAGCCCTAAGGCCCTGAGGCCCCGAGTTCTAACTCGGCTTTTGCAGGAACGGGAGAGGGGTGGGTGAAGACGAAGAAAAGATCCACAGACAGCAAAGGGAGCTAGCTCATTAAGGTGCTCCTGGAATGTTTTCCCTCCCCGAGGAAGGGCCAGGTAGGGCAAAGAGTATGGAACTTGGAGCCTGGGTCTCTGCCACTACCTGACAGCGATCGAGTCATTTAATCTTTTAAATCTCTCTGCGTCCTGTGTCCCCATTAGGAGAATAAGGAGGTTGTGGGGCCCACACTAAGTATTTAGGGTCTAGCCAGTGCCAGGTGAGACGTTTCCCACCTTCTCTGTTAACCCTCACAAGCACCGTGGTGGATATTACTAATCCCATTTTACTCAAGGCATTCAATTCAGAGCGTTAAAGTAACATGTCCAAGGTCACCCTGCCCTAGTGGCAGGGCGACACTACAATACGAGGTTGACTCGCGGTCCCCACTTGATACGGGTTAACCTCCCTAAACTGGGGGCCCGGGCTCCCGTTCCTTAACTACCCGACCGGCTCCTCCTCCTCCCTAAACTCCCGGGCCACGCACCCCTTTCAGCCCCAGCGTGCTGCGGAGGGGCTGTTACTCAGACTCAAGAAATTTTTCACGCCGCTCTGCCGAGCGGAGCCCGTCCCGCCCACGGCTCCTCCTCACTGGATTGGTCGAACTCAGGGAGGCAACTGGAAGGCCCCGACGCCCGGCCACCCCCTAGTCCCTCCCAGCGCTCTGGGCGCACGCGCTCCGAGCGAGCGAGCGAGCGAGCGTGCGTGCGTGCGTGCGTGCGTGCGAATGAGCACGTGAGGCCCCGGAACGTGCACAGGGGGAGGAGGCAGGAAATGGGAGGCGAGGGGCAGGGCTGCCGTTGCCATGACAGTGACGTCAGGCGTCGGGGAGCGAACCCGGCCCCTTCCCCACGCGCGCGCGCGCACACACACAGACTTGCACACGCGCGCGCACCGCCGCTCTCCCTCCGACACACTGGAGGGAAAGGTCAAACTAAAGGCGAGGGAGCGGGGAGGCCGGAGGAGCTGCCACCGCCGCGCGCCATGACGGACGCGGCCGCGGCTGCTTTCTCTCCGTCGACGCCGCCGAGCCGTTGCTCTCGTCGCGCCCCCTGCCCCCGCCCCCATGTCCGCTCTCCCCCAGTCCCCTACCCCGGGCGCTCGCGCGTCCACGCGTCCCCTCCCCCCGGCGCTTCGGGCGCGCGTCGGGCCTGGGGCGCGCGCCGGCCGGGAGCGGGAGCGGGAGCGGGCGCCGCAGGGTGGGGGCTGCGGCGGATGTGCGGGCGGCCTCCCCGCGCGACCCCCGACCCCCTCGGCGAGGGCCCGCCAGGTGAGTGCGTTTGGTGGGGAGAGGATGTCAGAGGACGAGGCGCCGGGCGAGCTCAGCCCCCTGCCCTACCCCTGCCGGGGACGCTGACAGGCGCTCCGGACCCGGCCTCTTGGGGGCGTCGCGGGGTCAGCCTGTCGCGGGGCCTTTTTTGGCGCCTCTGCCCCTTCGGGGTCGGGCCCTGGAGTGGTGGGGGTTTGGGATGGGGGCGTGCAGCCGCTGGCCAGGAGTTGGCAGGGCCACGCGGGCGTGGGGACAGGCGACGGGAGGCAGGTGGGCCCCTCTCTGGGGCTTGGTGAAGTGCAGGGAGGGGGCGAGGGGCCGGGCCAGGTGCGCGCCGGGGCCCGCAGGAAGCTTTCAGGAAATGTTTGTTGGGCAGTTGGGAGAAACTCTGCCCTTGGGACGAGGTGCTTTGCTTCTGCCCGGACCAGCGAAAGTGGCGGATTTCAGCAAAACTCGGGGGAAGCAGGCAGGGCAGGACGGAAGGGAGAGGGGCCGGGAAGACCCGTCTGGATGGGAACCAGAGATGAACGAATCCTACCAGGGCATGATGTGCGGACGTTGCCATGCCAGTGTTTGATGTCTGCTGCTCATGGTTATTTTAGGACTAAAGGGTAAAAAAGTTACTTGGGAGAGTGGGAACTGCTTGAATGGTCAGCTGCCCTTCCCTGTTTATGCAGGAAATGGGTTAATCTTTCACATACACGCCCCCCCCCCATTGAATCTACACCAAGTGGACTTCAAAAATAGTAAATACAAACTCTGAAGCCCCCAAACAAGGTGATGCTTGTCTGATGAGTTTCAGGTGTCAGGCTCCGTGTTCCCTGGGAGAAAAACAGGAGGACGGCGAAGTGCTTGATATGCTATAGCTGTCGCCTTTTTCTAACAAGCTTTGGAGCCTATCAAAGCGGAGTTGAGCTCCGACAGCCAGGGTTAAGTAAGTAATCACATTGACCCAGCGCCACCCACCAATCAGGAGCTTCCCTGGAAGTAACTGGGAAGACTGCTGCCGGCCCAGCACCCTGCTGATGGTGAAAAACCTGTGCTTCTGCTGATTGTTTTTCCTCTTTAATTTTCCGCGGTTGTAACGCATGCTACCTATTTACCAAACGTTGGAAGGACTCATCCATAGTTAAACTGCTCTCCTTTGAGTCACTTTTAAATGATCAAGCACTAGCTCTCCCGGGCCTTTTTTCATAGTGAAAGTTACTTGGAAATTTCAAGTACAGTAGTTTCAAATTGATAAGGTTTTTGGAACTTAGCTGAAACAGATTATACCAAGCGGGTCACGTGTTTAAAATGTAAATCTCAGCCAAGAACTTGTCTGGTTTGTGAAAGGTTCGGGGTTGTGACAGCCAAGGAAATGTCTGAAGGAGTCTTTGGTGAAGGATCAGAGAACAGCCAGGACACCCTTCGGTGACCGGCAGGTTCAGCACATGCGGGGTTGTTCCTGACCTAAGCCTTGCTGACCTGTGGGGACTTCTGCCCATAAAGGATCTTGGTTATTTGTCTTTTTCAGAAAGTTGTGTCAACAGAGAACCCTCATTTTGAAGTTGAGTCGCTGTGGCCCAGAGCCAGGATACCCCAGGCTCTCAGCACAAGCTGTGAGGGAGGATCATGCAGTTTGGGGCCCTGTTAATCCTCTCACGGGCAGTTTTTGTGCCTGGTTCCGTGTTGCCATGCCCCTTTTGGCTGTTGCTCACAGGTGTCTATATGGAGTCCTGTCCTGGGGTACTTGAACATTACAGCCTAAAACATCATTTCCTGTGATGTGTTAATATATTTCTATTTGTGGTTTTTTTTTCCTTCTCTTTTTAAAGGAAACCCTAGAATTGGGCAAACCAGCATTTACTCAGCATATCCCCTCCTGTAGGCCTCGTTGACCTTGGTGGCATGGAGGTCAGTGTTCATGATGATAAAAAGTTCTTGCTTTCCTCCAGGTGATAAAGATGCATGGGAAAGTGATCTAAGATATGGATATTTTGATTTTTTTAACAATAACTTTTACTGGGTATTATTGTGTTTATTACCAAAAATAATTTATTGACCCCCTCTTGGGACTACTTTTACATTTCTGGTGTGCGTTAAAAACATAACCACTCAGTTCCTTTTTTCAACTTTTCTGGTATTGCTTGTCTATTCTGCCACAGGTGAACAACTGGTTTTGGGGTGACATCTTTAGGGTTTGGGAACTTCTGGGCAGTAGTGCCGGGATGAGGTTAGCCTGTGAAAGCAGCTGTGCTCACTTTGAGAGATTTGATTACAAGTGTAAGATTACACAGTAAATTAAGTAGTGGTTAGTTATGTTATTATGTGCGAATTCCATATTTTACAAAGAGGGCTCACTAAAAGTTTCCTTCAAATAATTAATACTTTTTTATGATACTTATAAAACATGATTTGACTTAAAAAATCAGTTGGCACACAGCAATTTAGGAACATATTTTTGGCATATTGTACAGTTTATCAATGTGTTTCTTGAATTATCTCTTTCCCAAAGATGTTTGGGAGCAAAGTTATAGTATTAAAGGGCTTCTTAAATGCAAAGTTCTGCTCCTTATGTGCTACCTACCAAGGTTTTAACTGAATGGGAAAATTGTCATCTGATTTGTGCTTTACTGTTTAAGGAGTACATTGAAGCCTAATTAAAATGCCGGAATTTTATGGCCCAGTTTGTCCGGAAACCCATCCAAGGTAGTTCAGTTGCTGAGGCATCAAAAGCACCTTGTTACAAGACACCCGTGCTAGGACGGTGATCCTACAGCGCAGGCCGACAAGTGGTTACACCCAGACTACAGCAGACTTAAAATAAGGAGATTCGGCCCAAAGTCCACACACACATAATGGAAACCATTGCCTTGAGTTTTTCCTCTAGGTGCAAATTATTCTCCAGGATTAAAGGCTTGATTTTCCTAAGGTGCAGTTCTATTTGGGTCACTTGTGGAAAATTCTATTTTGATAAAAGAACAACTACATACTTTTTAAACCTTCAAGGCAGCTTTTTTTCCTTTCTTTACGTTACTGCATTTGGGCTTATTTGGAATCACAGGAGATGTTGAATGAAATACCTGGGGAATTTTCATTCTGAAATCATTGCTTTGGTGAGTGTGAGTGAGCAGGAGAACCTGCTGATGGGCTAGGTCACACTCGTTGGGGTGAGGGAAGGGAGGGGAGGGGAGCCCAACACAAACTTGACGATGGATGATTCATCAAGGCTACTTGGCTTTGTGCTGTGCACCTGTGGCTTCCCTAGAGTGACCCTCCCCTCCTCACTTTTAGAGAAGCCTTATTCTTAAAGAAGGCATTGGAAAGACAGCTAAACACAGGTATGTTAGCATTCAGCTGTCTTTTGAGAAGTTGAATTGTTTTCTGTTTTGTTTTATGCATTAGACAGAAAGAGAAACGTTCATGCTGATGGTGAACCGAGAGCCCGACTTTAGGATAACGGGCACTGTTGTATAGAAGCATAACTGAAGGTCACAAAAATGTAAGGGACAGTGTGAGTGATGCCGCTGATTCTTTAGAGCAGGCTCTTCGTTCCTGTATTGAACAAATGAGTAAAAATGAAGATTGAAGATGTGATATTAAGAGAAATATTTATTTATTTTTAAACCCCAAGGAACTGTCCCAAAGAATTGCTAATGTAGAGCATGGTGAGATAGATAAGTTCATTACTTAGATTTATCATTAATGGGGATATGTAATTTAAAATTTTTCAAATACATGCAAAAAATAAATAAGTAGAGTGCATTTAAAAGATATCTGTGCCAAGATCTGGGAGAAAAGAGGTAATGATCAGAAATTTTAATTGGAATTTAAGGCTGATTTATGTTCTCCATTTCATTATTTAACCCACTGACTCTTTTTAAATGTCACTTAACATGTTTGTTCCCAGTTTTCTTTTCTGTAAAGCGCGGTCAGCAGTGCAACATGCTTTATGTAAAATCGGTTTTGAAATAATATCTGCTGGACTTCGTAAGCATAAAATACTACCTAATACTAGTATGTACGTGTCAGTGTCCCAAGTGGGATTTAAAAATGTTCAGACCTTGTATGATATGCAGACGTTTGGGCAAAAGTCTTAAAAATAAGAAAGGCTGAGTTCGGAATTTCAGACATAGGTGAGTGTCCTGAGAGGACTTTCCCTCCCTGTTGCGTATCTGCATTTTCCACACTCCAGTCATGCCGCTGTTTAGTGTCGGGCCATCTTCTCTGTAGCATCAGCAGAAAGGTCAGAATTATGAAACTGCTCTCTCTGTTTTTCCCCCAACTGCTCCCTCTGGGAGACTGTTCAAATTTCAAACATTAAATATGGTTTAATCAGAAGTTATTCTAAGTAGAAAGGTTATTGCAATTTTCACAAACTAGAGGAAAATATAAATATATCTTGAGATAGTTTATGAACATTTTGTATTACTGTGTGGACAATTAAACATGGTGTGTATGATTTAAATTTTCTATTAGCATTGAAGTTAACTTTATTTGATGTATTGTTAAAATCAACATAATAATTGCATAGTCCTTTAAAAATATCTATTTGTGGAATATTTTTCATAAAACCTGCCCTTAAATGGGCAACAGATAGAAATTTTACTCTGAAACCTTCTAATTGAATATATAGTTAAACGTATATGGTTAAATGTTTGATATTGGGTATTGTTCTGATTGGTATTTTTATATGAGGATTTTTTGTATGTTTTTATAGGATTACTTTC
>VMDR010007740.1:0-39259 GCA_007922815.1 Macrotus californicus
GTTTGGCTATGAGCATGGCCAGTAATAAATTACTTGGCAGTCAACAAAAAGTATTAGAAACTAATGCAGCAATATAGGTTACTTCTCAATATATAACACCTAATTAAAAGCAGAATAAAAAAATTGTATTTACATGTGAAAGAAAATAATATTGGTATGTGATGAAAAACAAGGAATATAAAATGTCGAATTAATTTATTAAATTGATTTTTTAAGTTTATTATTAATATAATATTCTGTATGCAATACATTTTTATTGTTGACATTATCACTAATGTCCTTCACCCCCCAGGCCCTCACCAAATTGTTGTCTGTGTCCATGGGTTATGCACATACACATATATGTTCTTGGGCTAATCTCTTCCAGGCCCCCTGACATCCCTCAACTCTGAGATCTGTCAATCTGTTCTGTTCATCCAGGCCTCTATTTTGTTTTATTTTGTATGTCAGTTTATTTTGTTCATTAGATTCCTCATCTGAATGAGATCATATAGAAGTTTTCTTTCTCTGACTGTCACAAGGGTAAGAGGTCCTTCTTTTTTACAGCCACATAGTATTTTGTTGTATAAATGTACCACTTCTTTTTCATCCACTCATCTATTCATGGGCACTTGGGTTGTTTCCAGTTCTTGGCTACTGTAAAATATACTGCTATGAACATAGCTATGCATATATTCTTTCTGATTGGTGTTTCAGGATTCTTAGGATATATTCCCAGAAGTAAGATCACAGAATCAAATGGCAGTTCCATTTTCAGTTTTTTCAGGAAACTCCGGACTGTTTTCCACAGTAGCTGTACCAATCTGTATTCCCATGAATACTGCATGAGGGTTCCCTTTTCTTTACATCCTCACCAGCACTTGTTGTCTGTTGATTTATTGATGGTGCCATTCTGGTAGGTGTGAGGTAATAGTTCATTGTGGTTTTAATTTGCATCTCTCTGATGATTACTGATGTTGAGCTTTTTTTCATGTCTATTGGACATCTGTATGTCCTCTTTGGAGAAGTGACTATTCAGGCCCTTTGCTCACTTTTTAAATTGGGTTGTTTTTCTTCCTGGTGTTGAGTTGCATAAGTTTTTTATATATTTTCAAGATTAACCCCTTATCAGATGTATCATTGGCAAATATGTCCTGCCCTACAGTGGGTTCCCCTTTAATTTTATTGGTGAGTTCTTTGCTGTGCAGAAGTGTTTTAGGTTGATGTAGTCCCATTTATTTATTTATTTTTCTTTTGTTTCCTTTGCCCTAGGAGATATGTCAGGAAAAATATTGCTATGTGAGATGTCTGAGATTTTACTACCTATGTTTTCTTCTAGGATCTTTATGGTTTTGTGACTAACATTCAAGTCTTCTGTCCATTTTGAGTTTATTCTTGTGTGTGGTGTAAGTTGGTGGTCTATTTTCTTTTTTTTTTGGCATATATGTACCAGTTCAATTTTCCCAACACCATTTATTGAAGAGACTGTTTTTACTCCATTGTATGCTCTTGTCTCCTTTGTCAAATATATATTAATTGACCATAAAGGTGTATGTTGATTTCTGGGTTCTCCTTTCTGTTTCATTGATCAATATGCCTGTTCTTGTGCCAATATCAGGCTGTTTTGATTATAATGTCTTGTATTGTAGTACAGTTTGATATCTAGTATTGTTATCCCTCCAACTTTGTTCTTCTTTCTCAAGATTGCTGAGGTCATTCAGGGTCTTCAGTGGTTCCTTTTAAATTTTTGGAATATTTGCTCTAGATCTGTGAAATATACCATTTGTACTTCATTGGGAATTGTGTTGAATCTATAGATTGCTTTGGGTAGTATGGACATTTTAATTATGTTAATTGTTCCAATCCATAAACACGGTATATGCTTCCACTTGTCTGTATCTTCTATTTCTTTCTTCAATGTCTTATAGTTTTCTGAATACAGGTCTTTTATCTTTTTGGTTAAGCTCATTCCTAGGTACCTTATTTCTATGATGCAATGGTAACTGGGATTGTTTTCTTAGTTTCTCTTTCTGAGAGTTTGTTATTGGTATATGAAAGTGTCACCTATTTCTGAATATTAATTTTTATATCCTGCAATGACAGAATAGTGAAAGTCTAGAAAAATTCCTGGTGAGTGGAATGGGGAAACTGAGACAAGAAAATTAAACAAGACCAAACAGTCTGAGCAATTTACAGCCAGCTGGTTAATCACAACACCTTATCTCCCCTAATCCAGGACACTTGAGAGTGAATGGTTCATACCTTTCCTCCCTAACCAGAGAATACATAGCTTAAATCTCCTTGGTCTGGGAAAATAGAAAGCAGAGATCCAATTTATGTCTCTTCTGCCAGCTAAACCCAGACAGATGAAGTCAGGAGTACAAATAACAAAAACCCCATTAAAAGCCAGACAGACCCAAGATAAAAGTAAAGCAGTGTAGCAGACCAACAAATATTCCCGACCCCTCATTGCTCATTTTGATGCATCAGCATATTAAAAATATACCTTGAAAGTTTATGAATATTCTGTTGAAACCCTCCCCTAAGATTCTCATCTGCAGAAAAAATATTAAAAGCCTTCAGGACAAAGACAATATGGACTTGCACTAGAGTATACCATTCCCCTTCCCAGGCATGAACCTTTTACTTCCTCCTAAATTTGAAGGGTCCCTCATGAGGCTTGCAGCCAGGGGAGCAGTGGCAGGCTTACACCCTGATCCTGTCTCCAGTCCCCTTTTTCTCTGACTTCCCAGTGAGCTAAAAGCAGCCCCACATTGGTTCACCTCTGTTTCTGTGACCTTCACTTTCCAGTGAGCTAACAGCAGCCCTGCCTTGGCTCACTCCTCTCCTATAGTGTTTCTAGGGAGCCCAAGCAAACCACCACCTAGGGTATCTCTCATTGCTTTTTCCACCCTAAGTCCTTCCTTTGTCTCTCTGTCCCCAGACTTAATAAACATACTCTCCAAATCACCTGGACTCATGTTGTGAACTCCTTCCTACACCAAGTCAAGAACCCACACACTACAGGCCAGCCTGAGGCAGACATGCTCCAGGTTAGTTCCTGTCTGGTGACACTGCTACTTTGTCAAGTTCATGTGTTTGAATGTTTTTTTATAATAGTTGATTTCTAGTTTCATGCCATTGTCAACCAAGAAATGCTTGATATGATTTCAATCTTCTTGAATTTTTTAAGACGTATTTTGTGTCTTAACATATGGTCTATCTTTGAAAATGTTCCATATGCACTTCAGAAAAATTTATATTCTACTGCTTTGGGATAAAGTGTTCTGTAAATACCATTTAAATCCATCTGATCTAGTGTGTCATTTAAGGTGACTGTTTCCTTGTTGATGTTCTGTCTGGAAGATCTATCCATTGATGTCAGTGGGTTGTTAAAATCCCCTACTATGACCATATTACTGTCAACCTCTTCCTTAAAGTATATATATATACTTTATACTTCCACATTGCCTAACCAAGCAGGAGGAGAATCAGAAAAACCAATTCCACTAGGCACTCCATTCTCTCTGCATAGTGCAGGGGACAGCAGGGTGGGGCCAAAACTCCCAGCTCCACCCAGACTTCAGTGGGCCAAATGTCCCACTCCCCTGCGAACCAGGCAGGGCCAAATTTCTAGCCCAGGCCATACCACTTGCCTGGGGGCAGACCAAGTGACTCAGCAGGTGGGGAGAGGGGCACCACCCATGCACTAGATATGGGCAAGAGCAGTCCTCTTCCCATTATTCAAACTCTGACCTGCTCTCTGCCCAAAGCCCTTCCAGAGAACAGAGCATCACAGGTGGGCACAGGTAACCAGGTTCTTGGTGATCAGAACAAAGAATTGGACAAAGAATTCAACCGAACATCCAAATTTTATAGCAGAGAACATAAGAGCAGGCCAACTCCAAGCAGAGATTGACCTCATGGGCTGGGGGGATTCTATTCTTATAGGGCAAATCCTTCCTGGCTAGTTTTGGTGGGCTTTTATTGCACGTGTTCAAGTAGTTGTATAACTTTAAAGCCACTGGGCATGTGGTCTCCTGTGATTTTCCTTGATTGGCCACCGGAGAAGGGGTTGCACAATGTTACCAAATGAACCCCCCCTTCTCCTGGGGTCCCCCTGTACTAGGTTTACCTTACCCGCTGCCAGGGAATTATAGCTTTCGATGTCAGAGATTGGTGAAAAGCTAAGGAATTGTTTATTTAAAAGTTATACAGACTTAAGAGTAATGACTTAATATCTTCATTAAAATCCCAAAGTCCATTAAAACATCCACAAACACACACAGTCCTTCCTTCCCCCCTTTGCCTGGTCTGGGGTACGATATGTCAGGAAAAGAAATAGAAGTCTGTGGCTCAGGTAGCCCCCGGTCCTTCCCAGTCATCTGTGCTCAGCGGACAGGCCTCCCTCGGTTCCCAGAACCATCGGCTGTGTCGCCGGGATCTCCAGTTTTTAATCCCAAACCCCATTGCACCTTCTCATGGCCCACCAGCAAGAGTCCTTTCACCCCTTTCCTTCCCACAGTGTCTCTCCTGCATTCTTCCAAACTGCTAAGAGAGAGCTCTATATCGCTGCTACATCTTGCTTTCTTGCTTCCTAAGCTGTGTGGCAAAAGGAGACCCAAGGCCACATGGTTTTCCCCTGCCAAAGCCACATGGTTCTTTTTGTCATGGCAGCGGCACCTGAGTTTAAATCCCAGCGCCAATCTTCCTTTGCTGCCCCATTTCCGACTCCTCCCACAACTGGCTACATCTGCCAGCATTTCCGTATTTTTCCAGCTTTTCTGGGCTGCCATAGTAAGTCTGGGCAGGTGTGGTCCTGTGGTATGGAGCCAATCATCTACAAGCTCTTACACAGGCTCTGTAACCAGGGGGAGTTGCCACCCAGTTACATCCTGGGGGGAAGGCACTTCCATCTCTCTGGCTCAAAGCATGGCCACAGCTATTTAACATATCCATGAAACTGGTCAAAAGTTATAGATATGTTAAATGACTGTTCTAGAGGTTATTTGCAAAACTGTTGCTATACAAAACAACACTCTATGGCCCTGCCCCCTGTGTCCCATCCCCCAGTTCAGATCTGTATGGGTGAGGACATTCCATATTTTTAACATTTCCTGGACCCCATTACAAATCCTTCTTTAGGGGACCCCCTGGCCGCACCCTCTTACAAGAGGGCCCTTCAAAGTCACTGCTGGATGTATGAATCAGACCTCTCCTCAGGTCCTGAACTGCTGCATGGTCCCTCCAGCAGTCACAGACTGGAGCGAACTTCTTAAGCTGGTGTTGTAACAATGGGCTTGCTTCTTCCCTGGGATGGTGCTGCACTCCTGCCTCCCAGGTGAATCCAATCCCTACTGCTTCCCACCACTCCACACTACACAGGCTCCACTTCCCTGTCTCTTATTCCTCTTGACTGGGATGCCTGCATGTGGCTGAGACCCCACGGGTCCCAGGGAGAGGGAGCTCTGCTGCTGCAATAGCCCTCTGGCTTCCTCGTTACCGCACCTGAGCAAGTGGGCTCACCCTTTCCTTGTCTCTTCCCGTCTTCCTCCGTGCTCCTGTATATAAAGTTTTAGATTAGCTACACTTCAACTGGTTTTTCACATTGATTTTTCTGAAGTTTAGCTGCAAGTCCAGTCTGGGTCTGGGAGGAAGCAAACGGAGCTTCCAACTACTCTGCAGCCATCTGGGAATCCTTATGCATTTAATACTTTTTAAAATGTGACAATTAAAATGAAAATAATCCAGGTATGTTGTTGACAAGAGCTGAGCTGAGTAAGGCTCAGCTCTTTTCCACATGATACGTTTCTATGAAGTCAGCATTATTTCTCATTAGCTTTTTGTCAGTTTTTGTGGAGACACATCTTCCTGAGGCTTCAAGTCCTGTTGGATGAGGCTGGCTAGGCCACGTCTCTTCCTCCTGTACGTGGGTGGCTGAATGTTTTAGAGAATAGTGCAGAATCTTACATTTGTTTCTTGTGCATTTTGCTTGATCTACATATTCATCCCATCATGAAAGTCTCTCGATGCTTTTGGATCCCGATCTACACCCTTTATTTGGCACATTTCCTGAGTGCACGTAAATTGTATATTCTATCAATAAAATATAGAGAGTCCATATCTTTACCCAAGGCCTTGATGAAAACGTTGACCTGAGCAGTACTGAGTCCCAGGAAAGTCATATCTATTAAGGAGCACCTTTGATGACCTTCACGTACAACCCACTAAAATAGTCTTGCATATAGTGCACATTGGCCAGCTTTAACAATTAGCAAAGGTGATTGTTCTTTTGTAGGTAAAAAAATGAAGGCTTTGGGCTTAGAAGAAAACTCAGGTGACATTCCTGGACCAGGACCAGCCTCAGTTTTGAGAGGGAGCAAGTTTGCCCTTGATGTTCAGTGTCTGTCATCTGGGCCCTTGTCCCCTCTGCCATGGCATCCACACCATCCCACCCTCACTGGTCTCCAGAATCGTTGAATGTTCTTCTCTGTCTTTCTTACCAGACTTTTTATTTGGTTCTTTATCTACATTCTATATTGGAATTATCTGCATTTTAAAGAAATCAAAGACTGAAAATGGAGGTAGAGTGGAATTTCAGGCCTTGACAGTCAGATACAGGAAATTTGGGTGGAGCAGGAAGGCTGACCCTGGGGCCTTGTAGACAGCCCCTACCTGTTCACTGCCTACAACACTGACCTGAAGGGGGTTTCCAGGGAACAAGGTAGATTAGATCCCACAGCACCACAGTCCTCCTCAAGCTCTCAATGATATTGGATAAAGTTTATAACTCTTCAAATCTCACTCATTTAATTTTCCTTCTATTCTCCCAACTGCCAGGTAGGTGAGGGAGACAGATGCCATTGTCTCCATTCCCTGAGAAGGAAGCAGGCAAAGTGGGCCTTAAAAACCAAAACAGCAGCTTCTCCCCATTCAGGGCCTTTTCCCCCCAGAGGACTTTGCACTGACAGAGAATTCCTGCTGGGGAAATTGATGTGTCATCATCAGTGCTCATGTGAACCTTGCCTACCTCCACATAAATATTTAATTTCTCAGAAGCCATTCCTACAAACTGCCTTATCACTTGCCAAGCACCTAAACCATCTGTGAGAGCAGACACACACTGTCCCTTTGATGATAACTGGGCTTATCTGTTTGCACTTCTGCTTTTCATCTGCTAGTCTGGTTTATCCCCTTATTAGATTACATGTTCTTTAATCCACTGCACACCATGTGGTCCCCAGCTAAAGTGCTATCTTGTTGGCCACCTATGCTACAATTTATGTGCCTTTTAACCCTAATGCATAAATATCAGGGCCCAGTACACCTGAAATTTCTTTGGATTGGGCAAATTTTTTATCATTAGAATAACAAACATTTAGTTCCTCTCAATTTTTTAAATCAAAAAGTATAATACACACCATCAATAAATAACAAATTATGTATTTACACAGTGAAACTGAAAGGACTATAGCTACAATCCACATTACTGAATCTTATTATTGATTGGGGGAGCAAATCCCAGAAGACTATATAAACTATAATCACAGTTTCTAAATTTTAAAAACAAAACTACATATTGGGGAATCCCCAGAGCCATAACTGTGCATGATCATGCTAGGAAGCAATCCCTCTAGGCATGGCTACCTTTTGTCCTTTTATTTCTCTGGCACTGAAATCACAGGTGGGTAGAACTGGATTCACCAAGGTCCCTGGGGTCAGCCTTCCTCAGCTCCTGATAACTGGATACCACCCTTTTCTCCACAAACCTTTCATTCCTTAGCACATCCTGACTAAGGCTGAGGAAACCTGGGACTCACCTAGTGTTTCCCCCATCTCCCAGCCTCACCTGCCCCTTCAGAGCAAGGAAGTGGTGCCTTCTCTAAAGCTCCCTTCTCACTGTGGTCTCCCTGTTCTGGCATAGGCTTTGGGTTTCTGAAGTTCCTTTTGCCAGGTCTCTTGGTGCCATGGCCCTGTTAAGACATCCCACTAACTTGTCTGGGTTTGCAGGGTGCTGATTGTATCCTAAGTCTTGACAAAGGATTGATGTCCCTTCCCACACTGTATGACACACACCTGGTTGTATGAAGCCTGAGCAACAGGACAGACACCAAGAGGCCACTCTATCCAATGAGTCTTTAGCCAAATCTGGATCTCCATCCTGGCAGCTCAGGATCTTGCTGCTGGATGCCTTTTGCAGGCAAATTCACAAATATATCCCCTCCAGGCTCTTGCTGCTGATTTCCAGTCTGTTTTTCTGTTTCCACCTTTCAGGTACCAAAAGTTCTTCAGTGATAACTACTGCCACACACATTGTTTCCTAAGGGCCAATGATGTGCCTGATCCTAAACTGGATGCTCTACCTCATTTATCAGACTCAGTGCATGTCAGCATTTCATGCATTTTATGGTTAATTTTGTAAGGTCTTGTTCCCCTACCCTACACCCAGAACTTACAAATGGTCTGAATTTCAAAAACAAATCCAAAGGGGTTTTTTTATTTTTAGGATTATGCCTTAAATTGTCTCATAGTAACTACTATTTTCTCCAAAATCAGCTCTTAAATGTTTCTAGACAATAGAAAATAACCATCTGCTTCCCCAAAGACAAGTCAACAGGAACCAGCTTTAATTTGCACCATAAATTACAGGGATTAGAGGAAATAAAGCATTTCCTGACAATAAGAACTGTAAAGAAGTTTTCTCAGGGTAACTGATGTATGTTGGAGGTCCTCTTGAGTAAGGATACTAAGGGTCTTGGTGAAGCATGGCTCATGAGTGATGTTTTCTCTCGTGTTACATTCATTTCAAGTTTCTCCCAGGAATTCGAAAGATAAAGGACCGACTCTCCTCTCCTCCAGCTTCTGTGGCTTCAACTTTGTTTTGTTGATTTTCCACTTCCATTCATTTGCTTTCCCACTGCCAGAGTCCCTTGACTCCCAACGTTTAAGCTTGACTTGACTTTTGGGAAAGTTTTTCTAGGTTTTGCCTCCCTTCTTTAAGATGAATGTGTGAGTGTGTGTGTGTGTGTCTGTGTGTGTTAATCTAACTGTTTATTTCTCCAGTGAATAGTGTACACTTATCTCTTCCTTCAACTGTTGCACGAACTTGAAAACTTAAGTCTTCTAAAGACAACCTGCTCCATAAATAGACAATTGGATAGATATGTTCTGGAAATGCCATGTACTCAAGTCCTTAGAGAAGCCCCTGATTTTCAGACTGCTGTGGTATCTGCTCCTGCAGAGTTTTTTTCCATAAGTGTATTTGTTAGTCATGGAAAGCTGGAACTAAGAGGCTTCCAGATCTTGTCCCAGACAAGAATACCAGATTCCTCCTGGGACCTGCTCCTGCCATCCAGAATCAGAGTGAGGGTGGGGGTGGGGAGAGGTGAAGTTAGGTCTTCATCCTAGATGGAGATGAGTGTCCTTAAACATAAACCTTCTGTGAGGAAAGTGAGTTTGGAGAAATGCGGAGGCATTGTGCAATAACGTCATTCTTTCCCCAAAGAGTTTAAGTTCCTTTGGCTTCCATAGAGGGCAATGACAACTAGCTAGATTGGTGGCTTTTGATTTTTAGTTCAGGGACTCTGGTATTGCCTGTTGTGATAAAAGGAAACAAAAACTCTGCAAAGAAAACACATAATATTCCTAAGAGAGATTTGTGTCTAAACCCTCCCTAAGACTGTAAACAAGTGTAAAGAGGCATATATTCCCACCTTTAAACTTCAAACTCCCAGATCTGCGCTGTGTCCTCATCTAGTGTGGACAATATTACTGGTAAAACATGCCAGGACAGAGTTCAAGGTGGCGACTCGCGGGTAGGAGAGAGTTCAGAATTGACAGGTGGACTTCCCTGCTTACTCCGGGCTCCCCCTCTCTTCCCTAGAAGGGGATGGCGACAGGACCCAGTGGCTCCCGCCTCTTCCGGGACCGCCCTTGAGGCTCCAGAGCCTCACCCATGTTCTCAGAGGGAGGCTACAGGCTCCAACTGCAGAGCAAGGTCCTGGGGCCCAGGCGCGCCCAGACCCGGAGGGAGGCAGGAGGAGACGCTCAGCCGGACAGGCGCACCGCGGGAGCTCAAACTTTGGTGGGGTAAGGATTTTAGGGGATCTTGAGCTGGCAGTGCTGGGGCGCTGGGAGGTGTGCTGAGGAAGGGACTTGGACTAGACAGGAGTTAAAATGAAGTCCGCGCTGGGTAGCAGAGCGCGGAGCATTTGTGGGCGCGGCGCTGTCCTCAGTCCCCGGTGCTGAAACGGGCCGCCTCTCGGCGGAGGAAAAGGGGGCGGATGGCAAGGGCCGGCTCTGCTCTCACTCGCCCCACCCCTGCCACACACACCCCTGTAGCTGGATTCACTGGACAAGAAGCCGTCCACTGTTACCCCCGTTCGTTCGCACCCTTTTTTACTCACGTCCCGCAGCCTCGCTGGACCAAGTCGGACTGAGCCGTTGGGACAGGAAGCAGAAGAACATGGAGAGGCTCCCAGTGGGGACAGGGAGGGAGTCCAACCGTGACACCACCCCCTGGACACCTCCCCAAGACACTCTACACCAGGAGGCTGCACGTCCTGGAAGGGGCTGCCGACCGCTTGGCTTCCCCACTCCGGGTCCGGGACCTGCACAGAGCCTCCCCCAGTCCGAGACGCTCGTGGGGAGGTTTGACCATGGGTCGGAGGAAGCGGGAGCCCCGCGAACCAGCGGACCCGGTCGGGGACTGCCTCCGCTGGACCCTACTCAGCCTTGGGGATCCAAACAGACAGGTGGGCTGAGGAGGAAGGAAGGAATTAAAAATCTTCTGGGGAATCAGCAGTCACTTTTTTTTAATGATAAAATAATAACTTGAAATCTAGGCTTAGTGCTCAGGAGCTAGGAGCAGGGACGCGGGACCTCTGATTCTCTTCAATCCCCTAATCGGATGATCTCACGGCTCCCTGCCCTCGAGCTTTTCTCCCAGCACAGCCCTCATCCGCACCCCCCTCCCCGCCCCCCTCCGCCCCGGGGGAGAAAGATCCCCAGGCCCTTGCGCTGGCCATCACTGGCTGGGAGGCTTCAGACCCTCCCCAAGGGCAGCTCTGCGGGAGCAAACTATCCCGGAAACCCAATAGCTAAAAGGAGGACGCCCCTCACCAAATCTTCCAGAGGGCAAAACTGGACTGTGGTGCAGTCCCTGCCGCCCCAAACGCGTGCACAATGTCCTCCCCCCATGTGGGTTTGGGCTTGCATCTCGCAGTGGGCAGCCCAGCCTCCTAACTTTCTCTGAGGACTATCTACCAGCCCTACCCAACCTGCATGACTAGCGGGTGTTCACCCACACGCCCATACACATACCTTTATTCATAAAAACTAGCAACAATGTTGCTGTCTGGACATAGGTCATGTACACCATAAGTGAAAAATCATTCAAGGGGGCATGTAAATTGGGCAGGGAGAGGGGAGATGACCACTCTCCTAACCAGGTCTCCTACCCCAAAGATCCGTGTTCTTGAGAATTCTGCCAGGTGGGGGAACTCAGCTGGGGTTTCACTGAACTGGTGGGAGATTCTTGGATACGGATTGGGCGGGGAAGACATGCACTCCCTATCACACAAATGCCCAAGCACATACTTTCCCTCTTCAGCCTTGGTTCATAAGTTGGTGTTCCCCTCCAGCGCTGATTCTGGAAGAAGGTGAAAGTCACCTCTGGTGACTGGCTGGTCAGTACAAGATCTCAATCACTACAGCTGGGACTTGGGCCAGGACTTCCTAGGCCCCTTGCCTTTGATGCACCTCTTTTTATGCCTTTTCTGTTCTCATTCACTATCTTCCAGGTATCCTGAGTGTGGTAAATAATGGGGTTGCCATAGCACCAGTCTCCCATCACCAGGGTCCGCAGAAGATAAAAAATTGGAAGCTGCAGAGGCTCTTCACTAGCTCCCCCAGATCCTATGGGCTTCTTTGGGTTTCCTGGTGGACTGGGGAGGGCCATGTCCAAGCCCTACAAACCCCTCTCCCACTCCCACTCCCCCCACCAGCAGCCTACTCAGTGAAAACCTCTGTAGTCCCCACCAACCACTGGGACCTCCTGGTTTTTTCCCTTATCTTCCAAATCCATAAGCTGAAACTAGGGGGTAAATGGTTTTCCCTCTGACCTAATTCATAGCAGCAGCACACTGACTACTCCTGAGTACAAATCACAAGGTTAAATCCTGTGGGAGAAACAGAATTAAACACAGCCCACTCTGGACATGATGGTATAGTGTGGGAGACCGGTCCTCACACCACGGGACAGCTAGCCTGTGCTCTGGGCTGAAATAGAGGTGATTACAGTGCCCTAGGAGTGGAGAAACGTGGGAGAGACTGACTCCTGGTCAGGGATGGCCTTCCAGGGGGGTCATATTGGAGTTGAAGGAGCAGACAGACCCTGCTGTGCTAACATATGGGCTCAGAATGCCTCAGTGGCTTAACCCATCATTTATGCAAAATTGTGTTGACCCTGAAAAAGAAAATACCTACAAGAAGGGTTCCTTAATGTGGACCCATCCTGCGGGTCCGTGTGTTGTGGATGTTTATCCTATATCTCCAGATAAGCGACAGATAACGAATGATGAACAAATTCACGCGGACTAAAGAAATCCTGTGGAGAAAAGGGGTAGCTTGGCCACCCTCTCAGGGAGAGAGAGAGAGCCAGCCTGGCCACTCTCTCAGTGAGAGAGGGCCCCAACCCCTCACCTGGACAGGTTTTATTGACACTCTAGGTATATTACATCAAGGACAGTCCTCATTTACTATGCACAGGTTCACTTTAGGTGGTTACCATTTATAGAACACAAAGGAAAGAACGTTGCTACTCACTTCAAAGAGAAAGGACATTTTCAAATGTAAAGGGGAAAAGGCTGAGCTGTTTACACTCATACTTGGGAAGTCTAGTGCAGATCACAGTAAACGTCTGCTGTCTCAATCCCAGGTGAGGGAGTTTTTAGCAAGAGCAAGCCTCAAAGCAGCCTAGGAGCAGTGCATGCCTGATTCCCCACGGGAGACTGATCCATGGATATCTCCTGCATGCCAAACATGCATCTGTCTGTTTTCAGAACAGAGCTGAGCCACATAAAACATTGTCACACGGATAGGTTCCCTATAGTTCCTGATGGCTAATTAGGCTCAAAATTAACATTTTTAAAAAAAATTATCATCTTTTAAAAATGTAAATGTTAGCAGTCATTTCTAAAGAGGGCCTCATATAAGCCATGCTTCAGGGAGAAGCCTACACTAAACTACCTGCCTGTGTACTGAGCTGTTTGCCTACACTGTTTCTACCATCTGAGCCAGCCCTTATAAAGGAGTTCCTGGAATAGTATTTCAACCAATAGGACTGAGACTCCCATCCAATTGGAGCTACACAGCTATAGCCTCATTGACATTTTCACCTACCAATCAGAGTGGATCCATTCTGACCAATCGGACAGTGCATTTTGGACCAATCAAACTGTGAAGATTTGGTGTCCTCATTTGCATGAGGACTGCCCAATGAGGGACCAGGGGTGGATACTTCCCTCTATATAAGTCAGGTCTCTGCCTTGGGAACACTTTCCCCTTCCACTGAAGCATGGGTTTCCATAGCTGGAAACTGAGTGTTCCTGTCTCAGCACACCTGAGTGGCGAGGGCAGCCTTACAGACATGTTGTTCCATAGCCCTGCTGTATCACGATTGAGCTGTTTGCACTGAATAAAGACTCCTTCTTCACCATACCTTAAGTTGGGGATCCTGTTGGTATCCAATTGGCACCAGCAACACTCAGTTGACATGGACATTGGGGGAACTTGCATCATGGGAAGAGTACACTGGCCAGAATTTGTCACTCAGCTCTCACCTGGCCTAGAAGGAAAACAGAATACAGGAAAGCACAGGGTGAGCTTGGGTGAGTGATCTCTGTCAGTTGGTGAGACAAGAAAATTCATGACACACTTAAGGAAAGTGTGAGTAATTTGGTTTAAATGGAGTGGCCCATTTAGGCTGATATCGTCTTGGTTATAAAAAGTCTTGAATGTCAGGTTAAGACTCTATGCTGGAAAAGATAGGCAACCTCTGAAAGTATCTGAGTGACATGATTAAAACTGCCTTTCAGGTACAAAAGAGTACCTATATCTATTTATGTGCATTGATATAAAGTACAAAAATAGGTGGAACTAATCTATTATGAAGTCAAGACTGTGATTAGCCCTGAGCACATATCAGCTGGGAAGGGTATGGGGAATGAGGCTTCTGGGGTGGGAGAAATGTTCTGTTTCTTGATCATGGTGCTGGCTACGTGGATGTGTTCACTCAGAAATTTCACAAAGCTATATGCTTATGCTTTATATTCATTTATGGAAATATGTCATGCTTCAATAAAAAAGTTTTTAAGAACTACCTTTCAGGAAGACCCTAGTGTCAGTGAGGAAGATTCACTCATTTGTTCATTCCACACTTACTGAGCACCACCTAAGT
Source organism: Macrotus californicus (assembly GCA_007922815.1). Taxonomy (NCBI): domain Eukaryota; kingdom Metazoa; phylum Chordata; class Mammalia; order Chiroptera; family Phyllostomidae; genus Macrotus; species Macrotus californicus. The sequence goes on from VMDR010007740.1 coordinate 14,438, forward strand.
GCCAGGTTTTAGATGGGTTGCAGAGGTGAGATTGAGGGTGGGAGGTGAGCAATGAGAATTGTTTCAACAATCCCAGGGAGGGGGACGTGAGCTTGAGCAAAGGTGGGAGCAGAACTCAATGAGGCCACTTCTGTCGCCCTCTGCAGGACTTCCTACAGAGGAACTGTAATACAAGGACTACCTCGAATTATAATAGTGTAGAGTAGGGGTTAAACTGAAACAGATTTCGTTCTCCAGTTCTGCCACTAGGTGACTTTGAGTAAGTTGTTTAACCATTCCGTCTTAGTTTCTCCATGTGTAAATTGCAAGTGATAGTTATAATACCTGCCTCATTGGATTTCTTAGAGGAGTAAATGGAGTTTCTTCCCTCATACAGCACTTGACATAGCAAGCACTCAACGTTAGATATGATCATATCTTATGATTTTCTATAATGACAGTGGGTTCCTTTTATAATCATGCCCCAAAAGTCAGTTAAGGAAAACATACACACACACTTTACTGCCTATGTATGTGGTCAGGCTTTGTGAAACAGTCCCTTGGGGGAAGAAAGGGAGGTCTCGTGTATGTGTGTCTCTGTGTGTGTGTGTTGGGGGTGTGAGATGGTTGTGGGGAGCAGATGGACTTCTGGAGAGAGCATCTGTAGGCCTCCCTACAGAGATCTGGGTTCTCCAGCTCTAGCAACATCTGGAAAGCAGTTTCATCTTCTTGGAATCTCATCCTGAGCAGCTGAATCTTATCACAAAGCAGTTGTTTTGAAACTGAGCACACTTAGAACCGAGGAAACCAGAGTCCCATTAGTTCTGTGTTATCTCTGCAGAAGACTAAGACACTTTCTAGGCCTGAGGCAGTCTTCTGTCTGGTGGTTGGGTAACATAATTGATAACCTTGTTATAATTTCAGTGCATTCTCTTTCACCCCAAATCTCTTCCTGTTCTTGAGAACAATGCTAATTTTTATTCTCAGGCAGGAATTGAAAACCTGCATCTGGCGTATGCTTGTGTTATAAAAACACAAAGAGTTCAGGGGGGAGTGGTCTAGCTCACAGCCATCAGAGATTCTTTGGGAAACAAGACTCAACTCTTCTAACTCAGACACCTCCTACCTATCTTAGTGTGGGGGCATTGCTGGGGTTGCCTATACCTACCAGGGTCAGCAAAGTAGGTTTACTGTTGTAATACAAATAAGTAATACAACAATTAATACATAATAATACAAGAATAAAAACTCTGTGTTTCCCATACTCACAATGGTAAACCTACTTTTGGCCACCCGTGTATACATTGCTCCACAGAAAGGGGAAAACAAGGACTCTGACCTCCATATCCCTCATCACCTGGCTCAGCCCTGAGCACACCTGGACATACCCTTGTGGTCTAAGACTTGAGCTGCCCTTTTGGACCTTTTGTGGGCAAATGAAGGAAGCTTTGGTATTTACTGGTCCCAGTAATTGGCCTTGTTTATTGAGAAGCAAGAGATTAAGCTTGCAGGCTCTACAATTAGCTTGTCTGGTGTAGTCCTGGCTGTGTGAACTGTGTACCTCAGTTTGCTCATCTATAAAATAGAGATGATAATAGTACTTACCTCATGGTATTATTGTGGATTACATGAGTAAATACTTGTAGAGCAGGGCCCTCGAAAATATTATTGTGGTTATTATTATTATTATGTGGTGATATTTTGACATTTCTCCCCTTTATTACATTTCTGTTTTTTTGAGTTCCTTGTAGGAGATATTCTGAATTTTGCACTTTAAAAGTGTCTTGGTTTTAGATTTAATACTGCTTCTTTTTTTAGATATCATTCACATGTCATAAAGTTACCCATTTAAAGTATATGTTTTGGTGATTTTTAGTATACTCTCAGTTGTACAACCATCACCACAATGTAATTTAAAACTTTTCAGCACCCTGAAGAGAAACCCAGTAGCCCTCAGCAGTCATTCTTTCTTCTGACTCCCACCTCTCTTACCTCTGGCAACCACTGACCTACTGTCCCACTCTATGGATTTGCCTATTCTGGACATTTTATACAAATGGAATCATACAGCATATAGCCTTTTGTGTCTGGTTTCTCCCACTTAGCATAATGTTTTCAATTCATGCATGTTTTATTCTTTTTTTAAATTTATTTATTTTTATTTTTTTTTTTAATTTTAATCTTTGTTGGACCAGCACAGCCAAATGAAAGCCTTTCACCTGTCGCTGTGGTGAGAAAAGTTTCATGTCCTGCTTTTGTATCAGCCACTCGAAGACCTGGGAGCCTGGAGCTCTCAGACCTCCCATGGCTTGTGTGCCTCTTTATTCTTTTTTCATTGTCAAATTGTCACCAGTGAAGGGGTTCTTATCCCCCTGATCCCCTTCCCATAGAAATCAAGAGAGGAAGCAAAACAGATTCAAAAAAGAAGAGGTTTGACCTGACCAGTGTTCCACTTGGTTGAAACAGTGGCTCACTTGGTAGAGCATTGTCCTGCAGGGCAAAAGGTCACCAGTTCAATTCCCCGTGGGGCACATGCCTGGGTTGTGGGTTCAGTCTTGGTCAGACCGAGTGTGAGAAGCAGCTGATTGATGTTTCTCTCTCATGTTGACATTTCTCTCCGTCTTTTTCTCCCTCTTTTCCCCTGTCTCTGAGAGTAAATAAAATCCTTTTTAAAAGAAACAGCTAAACTTAAAAAAAGAGAAGAGGAAGAAGAAGAGGTTTACTGAAAACAAGGTGGAGAGAAAGGAGAAAGAGGGGAGCTTGGTGTATCAAGGGAGCACTCGCTAGCACCATTTGTGTAGGAGGACTCCAGTTTCTCTTACAAACTCTTGCTGTTGTCTTTTTTTATTGTAGTCCATTGTAGTTGGTGGAGTGGTATTCCAGCACGATTTTGGTTTGCATTTCCACATGTCTAAATATGCTAAATATCTTTGTATGTGCCTGTTGGTCATTTGTATATTTTCTTCAGAGAAAAAGCCATTCAAGTGCTTTGCTCATTATATGATTGGGTTGTTTTTTTTATTGATTTGTAGATGTTCTTCATATATTCTGGATACTAGTTCCTTACCAATATATGATTTAAAAATGTTTTCTCCAATTCTTTGGGCTGCCTTTTTACTTTCTTCATGGTGTCATTTGATGCACAAAGTTTTTTTCTTTTTATGGAGTCCAATCTATTTTTTCTTTTGTCACTATGTTTCTGGTGTCATATTTAAGAAGCCATTACCTGACTCAAGGTTGTGAAGATTTACACTTACGTTTTCTTCTAGGAATTTTGTAGCTTTATCCCTTAAATTTCAGTCTATGTCTCAGAGATTCTATCCATTTGGTGGTTTTTCAATTATTCTGAGTCAGTACCATGAATCTAGTTCAGGCAACTATTCTCTTTCCTCTGAGGTACTGCAGCATTTAGCTGCTCATCTTGTATCCACTCATGTTCCCTGAATTTGTCTTCCCCGGTGCGTCCCTTCTAGACACAATTTGCAGGACCCTTGGATCCACCATCTGCCCCACTAAACTGTAAGATCCTTGAGAACAGTCTTTGTCTTCTATTTCTTCATACGTCCTGTGATCAGCCAGAAACTCACTGTTATATAAATGAATAAAGTTTTGAAAAATCAAAATATTGAGAAAATTATAAAATTTAACATCATAAACTCTCAGACATCAGAGCTGAACCAGGAGCATCTGAGCTAACGGCTCCCCTGAGTAACTCATGGTGAGTTGACCTTGGTCAGCAGAGACCACACTTACAATGGCTGCTGTGGTGCCGTGCACTGGGCTCCTTGCGCTGACCTTCCTTTGGGTCTGGAATTAATGTAGTCTTAAAGTGTGTCACAGGGCTATTGCTAGAAATCACTACCTTCTACTGGATTGGTCTTTACTGATATCTGACACACTTGAAGCCACGTGGCTGCTCAAGAGAGCCAGTGCCCATCTGTTTCAGAGAAACTGTCCTCAGGAACTCATCTTTCCCCTGGAATGCTCTGATCAGAAATCATAGAACTGGCCAGTCTCTGTCTTCATGTTCTTCACAGCAGCCCTACACTCACATCAGCTTTCCTTCTCATCAACCATAGGAGCACCTTCCAATGTTTACTTATGGGACAGTATTCATGGTCTGATTTCTAGCACCAGGGTCATGCCATTGACAGGTTTTACCTATTTCTTCATTTGGCAACCTGCTTAACACCTCTGAGTCTCAATGCAGCCATTTTTAAATGGGGATAAAAATCATAAATATCTGATGAGATTATTATGAAGATTAAATGAGATGAAATGTATACTGGGTTTAACATCACATTGTAAAAATTTTATGAATGTCAACTATTATTAGTTTTCTATGTTTTGTTTTAAACAGGATTTAGGGTAGCTATGAAAACATGAGCAAAATTATAAGAGAAAACCAGAGTCAAGAAGGATATCACATTATCCCAGACAATGAGGATTTTAGCTTTCCTTCATCAGATAGCAACTTGGCCATTCATTCATTCACTGGATCAGCACTTAACTTTGAGCAGCTCTTGGGCATGGCAGCATATATGAAGGAGTAAGGGACTTTGTTTATGCTTCAGATAGGGAAACAGAGCCCAGAGATACCCAACTGAAACAGCATGGCAGGCAATGGGAGAGAAAGTGAAGGAGGGCTTGCCTGGGGATGCCCTCCCCAGGATGAGCTGAGTCTGCAGTTACTTTCTGTTTTGATCATATCTGCTGCGTGTTCATGTTTCAGCAACCACCTTGGGGCTAAATGTGACAAAGCAAGAATATGGCCAGGATTAACACTCAATACTCCCACCCCAACCTGCCCTGTCCTGTGGTAAGGACCACAGAGAGAGATCTTGATCACCTTGAAAATGGCCTCAGCAGGTAAGATGAATTTTTTAATTCTATGCCTGGGAAAGGTTATTCCCATAGCTGATCTATAACTGTGGGGAAAGAAATGTCTCTGCCTGTCACCAACCACAGGTCAATGGGCTGGGGCTATTCACAATGAGCCTTCTAACTTCATTTTTCATCTCACTGAGTCCCCACAACCTACACTGAAGTAGCTTTTGGTCTTATTTTAAGGATGTGGGGAAATAAGGGTCCAAAAGTTACACAACTTCTAGAAAGTAACAAAATGAAGGTTCAAATGTGGCAGATTCAACTCTACTGTAGAAATTTCTCCAAACTGCCACACTTTCCCAGGTATACAGCAAACATGTACTGGACTCTGTATGTGCACCAGCCATTGTCCTGAGCACTGGGGATGCCCTGCCCTCACTCCAGATATTTACCCTGTGCTCATGGGCCTGTAGGGAGTAGGCCCTGCCCTGCCAGCAAAGCCATTAACCCTGTCAATGGCATCTCCACACACTCAGCTGTAGGAAAATCTGTGGCCTTAAGTTCTACTTCTAGCCTGGTTGCTAACTTACTAGGAGACTTGGGAAAATTCAACTTAACCTTTCCATGCCTCAGTTTCTTTAACTGCAAAATGGAGCAGCATTCTTTTCCAAGTTCCTGACATACTAGTGAAGAAATGGGAAAGTGCCTATTTGGTGCAAGTGAACTTACCTTTTCACATTTCTTAAATTTCCAGTGAGTTGATAAAGTGGAACCATGAGAAACTTTATTTCCAAAAGTTGTGTTATTTTTGTCTTACACAAATAACACTGAAAATTTCTCCCTCCCATGATAACTGCATATTATCTGATGACCAAAACAATGCAATGACAGTCCCTCAGTCCCCATATCACTGGCATTGGGCCCTCATCCATCATTTCTCCTCACTCAGATGCACATTTGCTTCTTCTTGATCTGGGTTCTTGGTTCTAGCTCCTTAACAAACTGAATAAGTGATGGACAACAATTTCCAGAGGGATTGAGTCCCTGTTATTGAAAATTTATGCAATCCTGCCAGGTGTGGCTCAATTGGTTGGGAGTCATTCTGCAGAGTGAAGGGTCACTGGTTCAATTCTTGGTTGGGGCATGTGCGTGGGTTGCAGGTTCATTCCTCAGTCAGGGCGCGTGCTGGAGGTGGTTGGTCAATCCATGTTTCTATCCCTCTCTTCCCCTCACTCTAAAAATAAATGAATAAAATCTTTGAAAGAAAATTTGTGTAGCCCTTGCCCGCCCCCTCCCCCTGCTTTTTGGGATTCAGGCAAAAGGAGGGAAATCTCCAAGCATCCCAAAAGAGATTTATTCCATCCATTTCAACAAGGTTCTGGAGCCTCGGGAAATTTGATGTGACTCAGGGGCTTCAGAAACTGCCACCCTCCTCATATTGCTTCCTCCTAACTGGCCTGCTGTCATTATCTGTGTCCCACAACTGGGGACTCACTCCTTTAGGTTAAGGCATTGCTTGAAGGAAAACAGAACAGTTTTAGGACACTAATCTGCTATTAATACTTTGGTTTGCATTAACAGTGTCCTTCCCATATCTAAGCCGATAAAGTCCCTCCAAGGAGGGCTTCAAAGAAGTTTGGGGGGAGGGGAGGAAAGGCCCAAGCATGGGGCATGTTAGGGTGGTAGGTGACACAGGCTGTGAAAGAATTCACAAAGAGAAGAAAATGGAGAGAATAAAGTTTTTAGTCACTCTCCAAGAAAGGAGAGTGGCATAGTGTGGAAAGACACACCAGCATTGAAGAGTGGGGCTCTGAGCTTTTACTGGATTATCATGGATTAAAAAAGGGTTGAGGGTGCTGTTGTGTGGCCCCTGGGCGGTAGGGGTGTTGTAACCTAGGCTAAAGTTTGTTCCCATGTTATCTTCTGCCTGTGGCTGTAGGGAGCAGTGATGCGGACCCGCCAGCGGGTCTGTGTGTTGTGGATGTTTATGCTATGGCTGCAACCAACAACGAACAAATTCACACGGACCAAAGAAATCTGGTGGGGATAAAGGGACGGCGCGGCCACTGTCTAAGTGAGAAAAAGAGGGCCTGACCCCTGCCTGGACAGGGTTTTATTAACATTCTAGGTACATTACACCAAGGATGGTCCTCATTTACTATGCACAACTTCGATTTAGGTGGTTACCTTTTATAGATAACAAAGAAAAAAATGTTGCCAATTACTTCAAAGAGAAAGGACATTTGCAAATGTAAAGGGGAAAAGTGGTTGAACTGGTTACACTCCATCCTTGGGAGGTTTATCGCAGATCACAGTAAACCTCTGCTGCCTCGATCCCGAGTGAGGGAGTTTTTTAGCAAAAGCAAGTTTCAAAGCAGCCTAGGAGCAATGCGTGCCTGATTCCTAACGGGAGAACCGATCCATGGATTTGTTTTCCTGTGTGCTGAATACGCATCTGTCTGTTTTCAGAACAGAGCTGAGCTACATTCGACATTTCCACGTGGAGAGGTTCCCTATAGAGTGGTTAGCTCTGTTCTTGCTTTCCAGTACTTTCCAGTCCTGGGGACATAAGCTCAGAAGAGTAAAATGGCAGTCGTGTTTAACAAGGTCACAGGCCTGTTCAGTAAATGGTGCCACCATAGCAAATGGTGCTGACTTTATCCTTTCAGGGCACAGTGGTAAAGTCAGGCTCCCTGGGCAGCATCTGGCTCTCTGGATCTTGGGCTGTCAGGATTGGGGAGAATTTAAAGCAAAATGGAACTTTCCCCCACTGCTCCCTTTTGCCTCCAGTGGGGCATAATCAGAGCATCTCTTGGAGCTTGCAAGCTCCTTGGGGCTGAAAAGAGCAGCAGAGTCTCAGTCTGTCCCCTTCCAGTGAGATACTCAAGAGAAGGCAGGTTCAGTGGTGCTGGGGCTGTTGCCCAGAATGACTTCTTGATCAGACCCCACAGTGGTCCAGCTCTGCCTGATTTGTCCTGGCTCTTCCTGGGCCAGTGGCCTGAAAGCCCTGACTTTTAAGAGGGCTCATAAGGGCCCATGGAAGATGAGCCTTTGCAAAAGGAATGGCTAGTTTATTAAGCCACACTGACACCTAGTGATGGGCCTCTGGCTTCCAAGAGACTCACTGTGGGTTCATGTCAGTTCAAATTCTCTCAAGGGGTTGATCATCCACACAGTCCAGGGCCCTGAATCAATGCCCTTCAACAATGCTATTTGCCACCTTCAGGGGTCCTCCCTATACCCCATTCCCTGACCAGCATGATGGCTAACAGCACAGGTCAGACTGCGGACCTCAACAATGGCTCCATAACTGACCAGCTCTGAAAAGATGCTTGACTGCTCCAAGTCTCAGTTTTACCATCTGCATCATGTACTAGCACTTACCTCAGAGGGCTGCAGTGGGGTTCAAACAGGTTAGAGCTCTTGGCTCAGTCCCTGTCTGTAGTAAGTGCTCCATGAACACTCGCTGTCAGTCTTGGAAATAAGTCCCCCTTGTGTGGGCCTTCTCTGTGTCCTAGGCTGGACACCTTCTCCTCCTCAGAGAGCCCCAGCTGTTTCAACATCTGGAAATGACCCTTTCCTGACTGTGTGCCAGTCGTGCTTTCTCAGGCTGACCACTAGCTAAGTCTCTCCAAGCTCCACCTGAGGCCTTGCCCAACTACTATTTGGGAAAATCTTTTTGGCAAATTAATACAGAATCCCATGAAAACACTGAATAGATTTGAGAGAGAGAGAATGTTTCTTTCATGAGAAAAGTGCTGTGCTTTATCTTGTGAAAGCAGGAGTGGGTAAACAGATGGAAATTTCCAGAATGGGTCCCATGGCATCACCAAGGATTGAGAACCATATTCAGGCTCGGAGTGAAACAGTGGGATCCAGGCCCCTCTCTTACTTCCCAACGCAGCCCAGCATCTGTCTAGTCACAGACTAATTTTCCCAGTAAGATTTACTTGAACACAGGACTCTGGCACATACAAGAAAGCATTTTACAGTTTCAAGTCACAATTTTAGGGGAGGAAATAGCATTTAAACAAACCACATATCTTCACCTTAAACTTCAAATCCTTTTAAAAAGCTTTTGGGAGAAATAATTGTGAATGTGTGTCCTCTTTGTCCTCAGTGACACCCAGCAGCTGTGCCAGGAGCCTGTGTGTCCAGGTGGCCCTTTGCAGAGGCCCCAAAGGGGTGGAGACATCTCAGCCTTTCCTGAGATAGTACTGCCCCCAGGTGTTTTGGGGTTTTTTGGTGTGTTTTTTCTTTACCAAATTGGAGATCCAGATTTCTGTTTCTCTTTTTAAATCATTGGGGTCATTTTTCTAGTGAACAGTCATAAGGAAGAATGAAAACATTTCATTTAACAACAAAATTAAGTTTACTCCCTGAAAATACCAAAATGACGAGTTTGGAATTTTTAGTCTCTATTTTGATCTGTTTAGTTGACTATTAATTAAGAGCTTCCTGGTATATTTTTTAAGATGACACAATAGGGAAAGACTCCAGGATCTAAGGCAGAAAATTGCAACTAGGACCAAGGGCACCCCAGGTCCCAGCCCAATGCCCTGGGGTAGCTATTTTAGGTGAGCTCTGGGGCAAAGGGGTCTGGGTCCTACAGAAAAGACACTTTCTCCATGTTGATTCCTGAGCAGAGTCCCAAGGAATTATCACCAAAGAAAACCATTTTCAGCTGCTTCCCCGGAATGGAAGGCAAGAACGCAGTGGTTTCACTTCCTTGAGCACACACAGCCAATGGCAGTGCATGCTGGTCACTCAAGTTCCTCAGGACTTGGAAGGAAGAAAAGAAATAAAATACACCATCATACTCTTCACTCTTGTTCTAAAAGGTCACTTCTGTTTACCCTCATGTCCCTAAAGTCACTGGAGGAAGACACCAGAAGCTCCATAAAGGGCAAAGTTAATTAATTACCACTTCCAGTTCTGAGGAGACCTCTGTCCTCTCTCAATGACAGAGGACACATTTACCTCATAGACATCACTTCCTCTTTATAAATAAACATAGAAGATGAGCATTGTACGTTGGAAAGTATCTTGTCTTTCACAAAGAGTTACCTCATTGTGTTGCACTCCTTGCTCTTGTTATTGCTAATTACCAAGTTCATGAGGCTTTTTCCTGCAAGAACACCATCACTGCCTAGAGTTGGGGTCTGTGAGTGGGAAGGCAGGCAACTTCAGGGCTGTCCAGGCCTGATCTGCCCATTTTGCAGAGACTGAGGCCCTGTCAAGTTCTTGCCCCAGGTCCCCTAGCCAGCTCCCAATCTGTCCTACCTCTGAATTTCCGTAGGAGTTTCTAGGTCCCATTTTTGCATTGATTGCCAAAAGTGTCTCTGTTTTCTCAGTACCTATGCATCCTTGGGGACTATAAATGCCACCTCAGACATTTGGTTAGTCTCCTTTCTTCCCATCTTCCCTTCCACCTCAAAGGAGTAACTAATTGCGTTTATTGTGTAAATACACCAGGGATTTAACAAGGCAGGAACTCTGGCCTAGAAGAAAGACATCATGGTAGAAATTCAAGCATCAAGAACCAAGTGCAGAGATGCATCAGGAAGAAAGGCTTCTTCGGGTCCCATGAACTTACCACATGAGGCTCCCACTGTTCCCAGAGGAAAAACAGTCTGGAAATAGATTCTTCCATGCTGTCACAGGAAAGGAATTTCAGGGACACATGTGTAGGGGGACTTTAAGAGACAGTGCAAGATTTACTAGAGCTCCCTTGAAAAGGCTGCTATACTCCACGAGGCACTTCCCCGGTGCTCAGCGGGCACATCGAGCTCACTGCCCCCAGGTTCACCAGCCATGTCTCATCCACAACCAGGTGGTTCAGCTCCCTCTGGCTGTGGGTGAAGTCTAGCTTCAGGGGCTGCAGGCCCACCAGGCCCACCAGGCCCAGGAGGATCAACAGATCCCAGAGATGCATCACCCCAGCACCCACAGCTGACTTTGGACAAGTTTCTAAACTTCCCCGTGCCTCATTCCCTATCTGCACATCCGCCCCCAAGACTTGGTGGCATCTGGCCAGGTTGCCATTGTGCTCTGGCCCATGGGGGCTGCTAAAGAGAGACCCAGCCTTCCTTAAGCTTCCCTTGACTTCCTTGAGTTGGGGGAGGGGTAAGCTTTCTTTCACACCATCCAATCTCTTTCCTGGCTTTTCCCAGGTTTGCATCCTTATCCTATCCGATCTTTTCCCCAGATTTTCCCAGTTTTGCCTCCACCACTTTGTGGTCACCATTTTGGCTCCTACTGTGCATGCCTCTGTAAAGGAATTTCCCCCTCACTGTTCCTCCTTCCCCCTTTAATCTGGGGGAAATGAGGGGTTGTTCCCTGGTGTGATTGGAAAGCCTGTCTTCCCTGAGGGATTGGGCCACTCCCCGGAGTGTCCGTGAAACTGTAGTTTCCTGACTTCAGGCTCAGCCAGTTTTCTTCCTTCCCTTTTGTTAACCCTAACTAGCTTACTGCACTAACAGTCCCTTTCTGCTCAGCTAAACATGCCCTCTGGACTGGGGCCTGTGAACAACACTTAAATCAATATGAAATCCCATTTTCCCCTTTCTTTCCTCCTTGAAGAACAGGAAGCAAACGCGGGAAGTGTGAGTGGCCAGCCCACAGAACACCTGGCTAATAGAAGCTGGGCTAGGGATTGGACCCAGGCCTCTCACTCTGTCATCTCTCCTCCGAGTGAGTGTCAGAGGTCCTGCCCACACACAGTCGTTCTCCCTGATGACAGCAGCTGGCCTGCTTTGAAATTGGGGTGGGTTCTGCCCCTCCTTACCAGCCCACAAGTTCTGATGTTATGGTCATTGACCCTTTGCTGTTAATGCAGCTAAATCTGGCTTCAGGATGTGCCTCCCCTCCCCTCCTCATAATTAGCAGAGACCAGACTCAGCAGAGATGCTGGGCTTCCGACTTGGTACCAAGAGCCCCCTGAGGAGCTACTCATGAGGACAAAGCATACCCATCCTTGGGGTTGCCCTGGATCTTCCAGGTGCTTGTGCCTTGACCAGACTCCAGGCCGCGATCTGTGTGCTGCCCCCTCTCACTAACCCCACGGGCCAGCTGCGAGGACCCAGAGGCTGTCTCCTCCTCTGCGTCTGACCTCAGTGCCTCGGAATGTGTGTTCTTCCTTTGTGAAACACAGACTATTAGAAGGGCAACTGAATTGCAGCTTCCTAACTGTGACAGGGCCTGGCAGGGTCTCCTATGTGTATACGAATGAGATGTGAGTGATCTCTTATGAGTATAAAGGCAGAATTCAATTAAGTGGTCTGGAAGTAAAGAGCCATGCCTACCCAGTGCAGCTGCTGGGTAGACTGGAGTCTGTACTTGCATGCCACAGGGGTCAGTCCTCAGCCATGTCCTACTTAACTTTTGCTTTAAATGGTACCATGTATACAGAGGGCAATTTCATGGTGTGGATGCGAGCAGGCTTTGAAATGGGATGGGATGGCATTCAAATCTCAGCTTTGCCACTTGGCTGTATGCCCTTGGAAAAGTTACTTCACCTCTTTGAACCTTATTTTCCTCTATTTTATGGTTATTATGTGGATTAAATGATAAAATGTATGTGGCTGGCATACGGTAAGCAGTAGATAAATGTCATGCAGTTTGTGTATTGTATTTGTGCATGAGATGGAGTTGGGAGGAAAGACTGAGGTAAATGGAATGGTCCAATACTTACTTCCAACAAATAAATTGTACACACATAAAACAGGACCTTCTGGCTTAGCAGCAGTCATGTGATAGGACTTCGAGTTTTCATTGATAGTAGTTGGTGATGTGGGCACCTAAAGCACATGAACCCACAAACACAGAAAGACCTCTGGAGTCCAGAAACAGCAGGGTGGTCTTTGTCTCCCTGCCCAGTCAGGCGGGAATGCAGGAACCTGCTCCTAGGGGAATGACCGTGACAAGAAGAGACTTGAACCTGGAGAGGAATGGCTGGGTGAGCTGAGGGTTCCAGGCTGGAAAAGCAGCACAGGTGTGAGAGTTGTCTCATCATGGAAGGTGGCCATGGAGAAGATGGAGGTGCCTGACTCCGTGTGTTTCCAGCAGAAGAAAGCAGCCTTGATATGGGGAAGCTGAGGGAAGGGAGAACCTGCTAGCAGTAGAGGCTGTGCAGAGATGGCTCCAACAGGACATGGATACAGGATTCTGACTTCTAATCACTCACTGGGGAGAAGTGGGGTCTTTTCCTCTGACATTAATTCCTCCTTCAGCCTTTACCACCTTGTTAAGAAGGCTGGTTGGGTTGGAATAGGTCATGAGATAGAATTAACTTGTCTTGCCTGGGCTCTTCAAGACTTGCAGAATGAAGCGCAAACCCCTAGAGGCCAGTGCCTGGATGGCTTTTAATCAGGCTGCTCAAACCTCAGCCCCAGGAGATTTTACCAGAAAGAGGGGAAAAGAAAAATATCCCCAGACACATTGGTCTTATTCTAGGCAATTCCAATAGCACGAAGGAAGGCCTCCTCAAGGTGGCGGCACTTCATCTTGCCTTAGAAGATAGGGCTTCATTAGGCAGAGGTGAGTTTGAACTGAAGTCCTCCTTCCGGAATCTCAGTGTGGAAACAGCTGCTGTGGCTCGAGATGGCGGCACTGGGCCCTCCCCCTCTCAGTGCTCTGATGAGGACCAGTTGCCGCTGGCTTGCCCCTTTCACTGAGCCCATGGTAGCAAGCAGCTGGTCTTGAGCAACTTTCCTTAGTCCAGCTTTCTGTAAAGGAAAGGCCACATTTATCCTAAGAGACAGGACCTGCAGCCGCATGACCCGAAGTGGAGAGCCCCTGGGTTGAGGCCCCGTGATGGCAGCTGTCCTCATTAAGCACGGCGTCTGGCCATCTCAGTCCTGAGTGTGTCCGGAAGGTGGATGAGCTTGAAATCAATTTAGCCTGCTGCATATTTGATTTCCTAGGACCCACTTGCCATGCGAGGAGACATCATCAGGACTGCAGCAAGGGATCGCCATGGAGACCAGAGGACGGTCTGAATCCAGGCAAGGCTCCTTCATGGGCCAGGATCCTGCCAGGTAACTGATGGGTCTCAACCTTCACCTTGGGAAGGAGGAAATTGGGCAGAAAGGAAGGAGATGCATCTCAGAAAGAAGTGGTGGTGGGGGTGGGTTGAAGATTTAGAGAAAAAAGAGGCAGGAGCAGAGCAGTCAGAAATCCATCAGTGAGTAATTCTCTCTTGGGTCAGGTGTTCTGAGCTCAGAAAAGTCTAATAAAAACTGCCTTTATCTGAAATTGCTTTAGTAAACGTGATATTGAGGGACTTGCTCAATTCTGGAAGAATTTAGAAAAAAAGCCAACCAGGGAAGATTCAGAAAAAAATTCAAGAGAAAAGTCCAGCCAGCCACGGGAGACCATTGGGTGGACCATGCAGCACGCAGACCACAACAGTGGCGCTTCTGAAGTAGCCCCTGGTGGGTCCTCACCAGATAGCATGCTTCCGTGTGAAGGCATTTGAAAGGTTAACCAGGCTCTGCCTGCCTTCTGATGCCATCTGTACCACCTGAGGGAAATCACTACACCTTTTCAAGTCTTATCTAGAAATGTGTCTACCCATGCTGGCCCCGGGGGCTGCAGGAGATGCATCAAAGCCAGGCACTGACTCACAACAGGTCCCCAAATCTGGGCTCATTGTCTCCATCCACCAATTTTTTTTACAATGCCATAGTTATTTTCAATAATCATGTGTTCTATAGTTTTTGCCTAAGATAATTGCAAAATTTTTTATTTACTTATTCTTCACATTTTTCATTGTGAAGGTTGCTACCATTATTTACTTCACTATTCCATTATAGTTGGACATTTAAGTGACTTGCAGTGTTTTTGTCTTACTGATGAAGTGCTGTCTTAAGCCTCACTGTTTGCAAGGAAGAGAACGCCTTCAATCTAGCTCAAGTTATAAGACCTGGGGACAGACAGGGCTGGGGCAGGGTGCTGATGGAAGGTGAGACACAGGCTACTCATAGAAACGGAGCCAGTAGGGCTCATAAGGGGAGCTGAGGAGGCAATATCTTCTCCCTCTCATTTTCTCGTGGACTTTTAGGTCTTGGTACTTTTTTTTCTGCCTGTCTCCTTTGTTTCTGTCTCTCTGCTCACACATCAGCAGGCACAGGGTGAAAATGGCCTTCACCATGTGAACTTGAGTTGAAACATTCAGCCCCATGTTGGAGTGGCTCTTAGATCAGTAGCCTGAGTGACTCTGATGTTCAGCTGTCCATCTCTGAGCCCATTGGCTGAGGCTGGAGGGGTGGTATGGCCTTGGTTTCACCTCCTTGGCAGAGGGAAGACATGGAAGGAGGGAGCATCCAGAGCAGATAAGTTGGGCTGAGAGGCAGCTAGACAGACGTCCACAGCAGCAGCTGTAAGCATCTGTTCCTGGATGTTTTCTTCCTTCAATTTATTCCCTTAGGCTAAGGTCACAAGAGTGCAATTATGGTCAATATGTGTGACAATTCATTACTTTATTCCAGGTTGCTCAGAACTATTTTTATTGGGGGCTGTGGTGTGCACTGTTGGTACCAAGTCAGGGAAACCACACACTGAAATAAAGAGCTGAGTCTTTCCTCCCATTCCCCCTGGCAGAGACAGGGATGGCAGGAGACTGGGCTCAGGGAAGCTGTAGCTAAGACTAACACTGCAGACATGGACTAGTGGCCTCAGGGCCTGGGGCCCTGGTGGGGTCTGGCTCCAGGAGAAGGGTCAAGGCAAGGTGCAACGGAATGTATGTATAAGCTGCTGAGAAAATGAGAGTTTGTATAAGAAACCATAGGACCAGGGTTAGGGGAAGACTCCATATTGTGTCTGAAGATGCCCTGGCCAGGCAGCTCAGTTGGTTGGAGCATCATCCTCATGCCATACACCAAACAGATGCATGTTTGATCCCCGGTCAGGGATGTGTAAGGGAGGCAACCAACTGATGTTTCTTGTTAACATTGATATTTCTCTGTAGGTAAGGATTTTTTAAAAATTGTATCTGAGGGCTCGTTTCCTTAAACCTTGCTCTAAATTTCTCCCCATTGGGAAATGGTAATTTTTACTATGCTTACCAGTCGTAACAAAGAGTTTCACCCAGGACAAAAGGAATAGTGAGCAGAAAAGCTTGCTCATGTCCGTTTGAAGGCTCATGCCTTTGTGGAGTCAAGGTGTTAGGGAGACAAAGCCGTTGTGAGGACAACATCCCCTATGGAAGAAGCTATGTTCTGGGTGCAGGTGTCAGAGGAGATGGGAATAAAAGGCCCCAGCAGAGTGAGGTGCAGCCTGATCCCGGGACCTAGAAGGGGACAGAGCTTTCCTCTTCCTCCTCTGTGCACTGGCTGCCTGTGTGTGCCCTTCCAGGCTGTGGCGCCTCATTGCCTCCCTGCGTACGTGGGCTTCCAGGCACTTACACCGCCAGGACCAGAGACCTGACTCCTTCCTGGAGCGTTTCCACGGAGCTGAGCTCAAGGAGGTGTCCAGTCGAGAAAGCAATGCCCAGGCCAATGTGAGTGGCCAGGAGTCACCAGACAGAGAGAGCAGGTAAGGAGCTAAAAGGAGGATGAATCGCCCACACCAGACAGGCAGCAGGAAGCATAGCTTGCTAGTTCAGCTGTAATCTGCTCCTTGAAGAAGGCTTCTGTCTTGGGGAAGGACCAAGAGCTCTAGCTGTCCCTGACCAAGTCTAAGAAGTCCTGCAGGAGAGAAACCCTTTAACCAGAATCCCCAGCCTCATGTGAAACTTGACCTCATCCTATTCAGAGCTCAGCTAGTGTCCCCTGTAATTGGTGCTCTCAGAAACACACACAGAGGTGATTACCTCACCCATCTCTGTCCACCAAAGGACCCTCCTCCTAGACTGCACTGTAACCCACCTTGGTACAAACCCACCTTGATACCATGAGCCCCTGGGAGGACCTGAATGGTACCCAGTTTTATGCATAGGTATGCATGCATTTTTCTGGGAATAAGGTTGAATGTTGGTGAGAATTTTCAAGGGAAACCACTCATATTCTAGATCGGGTTAAAAACCATGGGGAAGGATGCAAGGAAAGGCTGGGGTGGGGAAGTATTTGCTTTTTGATAGGAGAAGGGTCTGCAGAACAAGCATCCTGGACATCTTCTTGCCTGACCCACTGCCCAATGGCCAGTGCCATCTGGGACAGATGTGTAGAGAGTACAGGTGCCAGACTGACATCCACAGCCCACCCCCAGCATCCCACACAGCTGCTGCCTCTCTCCTCTCTTGTTCTTGAGAAATCTCCCCAGCCCGTGGTCAGTGGGGAGACCACTGGGCCACCACTAGCTGAATCAATAGTCACTGAGCAGCAGGGGTCTGCAGGACCTGAGAGGCAGTTGGAGGGGAGGGCAGGCGAGGCATGCAGGAGAAGCTGATCTTCCCTCTGCCTCACAAACAGGTGGGCTTCTGCTCAGAACCTGCTTTCTGAAAAGATGGGCATGAAAAGCTCTTTTGGCTGAAATTTCTAAGTAATGCCAAGATTTGTAAGATGCAAAGTTGAAGCCCTGACTGATGTGGCTCAGTTCATTGCGTATTGTCCCTCAAAGCGAGGGGTCACTGGTTTGGATCCTGGTCAGGGTGAATACAGGGGTGGGGGCAGCCAATTGGTGTTTTGGTGTTTTTCTCTCACATCAATATCTCTCTCCCCTTGTTCCCCTTTCCCTCTGCCTCTCTTAAAACAAAACAAACAAACAAAAAGATGCAAAGGTGAGAATAAGCCTGATTGCTGCAGAACAGAGTCTCTTTGTAGCTGCAGGAGAAAATGCTGTGTGTCTTTGTGTCAAATGACAAAGCTGTGGGCATTTGAAATGAGCACAGGAGAGCCCCTGGGGGTAAAGGTCATGAAGCCTCAGAAGACACAAGCTGGCTCTTCCTGGAGCTTCCATTTTACTTCTGGACATGCAGTAGAGGGCAAAATGCACATGCATATTTAAGATGAAATATGAGAGTTCAAGGCGATTTCCTGCTAGTGATCACTTTAGGAGACCCATGTTCAGTCTTCTTGCTGGGGAGAGTTGTGACAGTTGCTGACTCAGATGCGAAGGCCCCTGGAGTGACATTCTTGGGCTCCTGTTTTACAATAGGCTTGGACTGCAAACTCTTGGGCTCCCTGGGAAGGGGACCATGGAGAGCCTGGGTGCTGGCTAGGACCTGTGCAGGGATGTCCCAAGTTGCTAGGGCCAGGCACCCCAGACCATGCAGGCCCTCCCTGACTGCAAGGCCTGAGTGCTATTTACCACTGAGCCAGAAAGATGGGGGTTGCATGGGGTGGGGGAGTTGGCAGCTAAGGAAGAAGAAGGTGAGGAAGGAGGAGGAGGACGAGCAAGAGAAGGGAAGAGGGAGGAAAAAGCGGTTTGCTAGCAAGGCAACCAGACCTGTTCAATTCCTTTTGGGGAGGCAAAGACTTCTTTGACTAAATTGATCAAATTACCTTCTTACAGCCTTAAACTAGTGTAGATGAATATTAGACTCTGTTGATTTCCCTGTGTGACCAGATGAGTGGAGGGTTGAGGTAGGACCTTACCAAGGCCAAGCTCGACTACATACAGATGCCTGGTCACTTTCGGGAAGGTTCAGAGTGCATAGATGAATTTGATGGCGCAGGATGGTAGCTGATCAATTAAGAAGGCTTCCTGGAGGAGGAAGAATTTGAATTTTTGAAGCAAATTCCCGTTGGCACAGCAAACTGTATGCAGAGATGGGTCCTTAGTTCAGTGGGTTTGGGCTTGTGGGATTACCAGCACAGAGGTGTGATAAAAACAGGCCACTGTACCCCATGCAGCTAAGCTTTCGTTCCTTCACAATCTCACAGGGAAGTTTTGCTTCCTGGCTTTTCAGATGATTGGAACCCATCCCCACATAATCCTGGCTGAGGAGAGGGAGACTTGGGCAGAGTAAGAAGGAGTCCCAAGATGGCGTTTTACTGGGTGGTCAGCTCAGGGTTAGGGGCCCTGAGGGTTAGGCTGGGGTGTTACTGGCCGCTGGCTCTGCTCTCCTGGTCTCCTATAAGTGTCTGCAGTGACCACAAACAGGCAAGCCACCCTCTGGCTCTGTGAGGCAAGCTCCTGACACCAGCTGTGCCAACAATGTGCCCTGGAGGTTGACCACTTGGAGGTAATACCTTTGACCATTAATGCTGTGCAATTCAGCTTCAAATAAATGTTTAGTTGGTTGTGAGACCAGCTCCTCGTTCTTCCAGGCTCTCACATAGATCAAGGGTGGCAGGCTTGGGAGTTTTGAGATGAATATGAGGGCAGGGGATGGGAGAGGAGAGACTAAGAACTAGGACAGTCCTGCCCGCCATCGATGTTTGCCCTGCAAATTGGAAGTGACAGCTGTGACTTAATTTTCAAGCGTAGGTGCCCTTTGAGAGTTGGGCCTGTGCAAACAAGGGTAGCAAATTGTCACTGCTGCTGACATGCCCATTCTGGTGTGCAAGGCACTCAACCTGCCTTACCTGAGAGCACCCCAAAGGCAGGTGCCCCATTAGGTCCATGTCTGTGCCCTTGCTGCCATTTCCCATGGTTAAACCAAGTGAAATAGAGTGAACCTGAGCCAGATGCTGGATGGAGTCACATGGTTGATCCCCATTCATTCAGAAGCCTCCATTTAACCAAGCATTCACCCCCTCATCCACCATGGCTTTTACCAGAACGAACTAGTCATTATAGAAGATTATAAAGTCCCTAACACCCTCTGTTCTTCAAGCTGTGTGGAAAGGCCCAGGAGACGGGGTAGGCAAGAGTGCTGGAATAACCACTTGGGGCAAATGGTCCGCTGAATTGTAGCTGAGCCCACATTCCCACACTTTGTTCTCTTGGCCTCCTGCAGTGGCTGGCCCCTGGCCAGGAACAATGCCAACACCTGTAACAACTCAGAGAAGGAGTGAGTACCTCTTCTCCCCGCAGAGCACCCCCCTCCCCTCCTCCCCATAGATGTTCCACCTCTGCTTCCCATCCTCTCAAAATACTGCCAGACCATTCTAGAATCCTGTTCCTCTCATTGGACTTCCATTCCTGTGGACAAACGGGAGAGGGACCTGGTCTGTATAACTTCTTAGGGCAAGTCTTCTTATGTCTTTGTTTCAGTTTTCTTATCTGTAAAGAAGGGTTGGATGGGATCGACGTTTTCAGCTTGCATGCCCTCTGTTGCTGTACATTTGAGTGTGCGAAACTGGAGCTCCTTTACAGAGTGTCAGGCTCCCATGTGCCAGTGAAATGCTCCTGTCCTAACAGTCAACTCAGGCCAGTTTGGAACATGGAATCATGGCAGCGGGAAGAGGAAGTTTAAATATTTTCAGGGCATAGCCTCTAGAAACAGTGACCCACTGTAATTACTTTCTGTCACCAGACACCAAGCCAGCAGATGAGTGTGATGTGCGATCATGGCAAATGCCACCCAAGAGCCCAAGAAGGGTATGTGCATGTGTGATCATACATGTATGTTAGCATGTGTGCACCATTCTCTTGACTTCATGGAATACCGTGGGAATAGGTAGAGGAGAGCATCTCAGTCGAAGCTGAGGGAAAAACCATCGAGATTAGCAAGAAATGACAATTTCTTGACTTCCAATTGAAAGAGAAATGCACCAAGACTTTTTTTGCTGTTTCCTTTTTTCCCTCCAGTAGAATTTTTCTCCATCACCCTTCATGAACCTTAGTTGCACTTTGTTTGCATAAATTTGAACATCAAATCCAGAGACTCAAATGCCAGCAATCAAGAAAAAGGAAATTAGTTCAGTTACAAAACCATAGCTACTGCAATATGTACTTGATTTAGAGCCAAATCTAATATTAAATACCTTTGAAACCAGGTTTTGAGCCCCACACTCAGGGAAAGGCTCGGGGCACTAGAAACCGTGCGCAGAGGTCCTGGGGATCTCTAGGCTTCTTTGTCCTGGGGCTGGCATGTGGGTGAGGATGGGGGTGGATGGTATTGGCTTCATTGAGCTCCTATAAATCTTCCAGACAGGCTCATATCATATCAGTGGGTACACACTGCAGTCAAGGACCAAGGAACAAAATTGGAGACTGTCCTAAACAGGGCCACCTAGACACAGAGATACAGAAATAACTCTTACAGACATGCATCCCTGTTCTTCCACCTCACTTCTGGCATTTTCCCTTAGTCCCATGAGTCCTGAATCTCCCTCCCTGATCAAACTCTTCTAGCCCAAAACAGTATTGTTTTGAAGCTATGCGTGTGCAGGTCTTTTGGGTCAGTGCTGGGTGGATTTGAAAATGCAGCTGGATGGTACAGGGTCTTTCCTAGGCCCTCGGTAGGTTGGTAGCCAGAAGGAAGGCCAAAGCCTGTATTCCGGGGGTGGAGGGGTGGGGAGAATGGGGTGGGGGGGCGGCGATGCAAAATTCTGGACAAGGAAACCTGTACCTGGTGCAATTAAAACTCCCAGCAAGGCTTAGCATGCCCAATATGCATGTGGGTAGCACCCTCTGCTGGTGTTTTGATATTAAGACTTCAGTAGCAGGAAAGACTTGCTCTTCTCACTTAAGTTTAATAAATTTTATTCTTATCCAATGTATTTATATGTGCATTGTCAAAACTTGCAAAACACAGAAAATCAAACATGAGCATATATCCATAGAAAATTATACTTCGTCTTAACAGTGGAATCCCATTTTCAGAGAAAACCCTTCTTAACATGTGGGCAAAGATACTCCCAGTTTTTCCTAGATATGAAAATTGAATGGATAGATAGACAGATAGGCTGTATTTAATACACATACTGATTGAGAGCATTTGCATCCCAACTCGGCCACCTCAGGTCTTTGTGACCATGGGTAGGTTACCTGACCTCTCTGTGCATCAACTACCTGACTTGTAAAATAGATATTGTAATAGTCTCTTACTTTCAGGTTTGTATGAAAACTAAATGTGTTAAAATATGTCAAGTGCTTAGAACAGTGCCTGGTACGTAGTCAGTGCTCAATAAATATTGACTAGTATGTTAAGCAGAATAATTTCAGATTGTAGCTGGAACCGGGCTTAGGGGTTGGGACCTCAGGCTGCAGGTCCGCCTGGGCCAGCTGTGTGAGCTGCTGGCCGCGCCTCTGCAGTTCCCACTGAGCCTGACCCTCCTGGCCACCCCACCTCACTTGCCTCTCTGCGCCTCCACCACCCAGGGCTGCTTCTTGCCACAGGCCCACAGAGCAGCTGCTTCCAACATGCTGGAACTCATGGATGACAACTTCTTTAGAGAGTTGCATCTCTGATGTGGGCTCTGCAGCCCTTATGCTTTGTCAGGTTCTTCGCCCCTGGTGTGGACCCTGCAAGAAGCTTCCCTCGAGTACAAAGCAGCCACTACCGGATTAAAAGGAATTGTTCCATTAGCAACGGTTGACTGTACTGCCAACACCAACACCTTTAGTATGCAGTGGATAGCCAACCCTGAAGGTATTTGGACGTGGTGAAGAAGCAGGTGCTCTTGGTGGCCCAGGACTGCAGATGGAATTGTCAACCACCTGAAGAGCAGGCAGGACCAGTTTCAGCTCCTCTCAGGGCTGAGGAAGAATTTGAGAAGTTAATTAGTGATAAGGATGCTTCTGGGGTGGATTTTTTCCAAGGATTTATTCAGTGAAGCTCACTCTGGGCTTCTAAAATCAGCCATCAACTTGAGGGACAATTATTGATTTGCACACAATGATGTTGTGTCTCTGGTGAAAAGTATAATGGTCACGGAGAGGTATCACCTTGTTCAACCTTCACATCTGACGAACAAGTTTGAGGACAAGATGGTGACCTATGCAGAACAGAAAATGTCTGGTGGCCAGATTTAAACCTGCATCCAGGAAAACATTGCTGCTGTCCGCCTCATATGACAGAAGACAACAAAGACTTGGTACGGGGCAAAGACTGACTGAGGGCTTACTCTGATGTGGGTGATGAAAAGACTGCTAAGAGTCCACTGCTGGAGAAACAGGGTGGCGATGGGGGCACAGAAATTCCTGGATGGATGCTGAACCAATCTCAAGTCTACTGTAGCAAGCTGCAAAGCCTTTAGCCATGAACTTTCCAATCTTGGTCTGGAAAGCACTGCCAAAGAGGTTCTGCTGCTGCCATCAGAGCTGCAAAAGGAGAGAAGCTTGTGGTGCAGCAGCAGTTCTCACTTGATGGTGTGGCTCTGGAGAGATCCCTGTGGGATTACCTGATGGTAACCTGAAGGGATACCTGAAGGCTGAGCCTATCCTGGAGAGCAACAGCCATCCCATAAAAGTAGTGTTAGGTAGAACAATGGTTCCCCATGATGCCTGGGCCCTAGTCCCCACTCCTGTGACTACATCACCTTACACAGCAAAAGGAGCTTTGCAGATGTGATAGGTTTAAGGACCTTGAGTTAGCAGATGATGTTGATCCCAGAATATCAGGGTGGGCCCCCTCGAACCACACATATCCTTCAAAGTACAGAACCTTTCCCAGCTGCAGAGAACCAGGGAGATAGCATCTGAAAAAGAACTCCTGGGGGACTTCTGGCCAAGATGGAGGCATAGGTAGACACACTGTGCCTCCTCGCACAACCAAAAGAAGGACAACAACAAATATTAAAACAAAAAAACAACCAGAACTGACAGAAAATCAAACTGTATGGAAGTCCAACAGCCAAGGAGTTAAAGAGGAAACATTCATCCAGACCGGTAGGTGGGGCAGAGAAGGGCAGCTGGGGCAGAGAGGACTTGCAGGAGAGGACTCGCGGCAGGGTGGCAGCTGGTGGATCGGGCTGTCCCACACCCACATGCAGATAAACTGGAAGGAACAACTGGGGAGCGGGACAGACTCCGCAACCCAGAGTTCCAGAGCAGGGAAATAAAGCCTCAAAGCCTCTGATTGAAAAGTCCTGTGGGGGTTGAGGTGGTGGCAGCGGGAGAAACTCTCGGACTCACAGGAGAGCTCGTTGGAGAGACTCACAGGGTCCTAGAACATACACAAGCCCACCCACCCAGGAATCAGCACCAGAAGGGCCCAATTTGACTGTTGGTAGTGCAGAAAGGCATTAAAAACTGGCAGAGAGTGGAGCAAGAGGCATTGTTCCCTCTTGGACTCCTCCCCCACAAACAATGTCACAACACAGCGATGTGGCTGCCCTGCCCTGGTGGACACCTAAGGCTCCACCCCTTATTACATAACAGGCACATCAAGACAAAGAAAATGGCCCAAATGAAAGAACAGATCAAAGCTCCAGAAAAAAAATACAACTAAGCAACGAAGAGATAGCCAACGTATCAGATGCACAGTTCAAAACACTGGTAATCAGGATGTTCACAGACTTGGTTGAATTTGGTCACAAATTAGATGAACAAATGAAGGCTACGCTAAGGAAAATGAAGGAAAATGTACAGGGAACCAACAGTGATGGGAAGGAAACTGGGACTTTAATCAATGGTGTGGACCAGAAGGAAGAAAGAAACATTCAACCACAACACATGAAGAAACAAGAATTCAAAAAGCAAGGAGAGGCTTAGGAACCTCCAGGATGTCTTTAAACGTTCCAATATCCGAATCATAGGGGTGCCAGAAGGAGAAGAGGAAGAGGAAGAACAAGAAATTGAAAACTTATTTGAACAAATAATAGAGAACTTCCCCAATCTGGCAAAGGAAAGAGACTTCCAGAGAGTCCAGGAAGCTCAGAGAGTCCCAAACAAGTTGGACCCAAGGAGGAACACACCAAGGCACATCATAATTACATTAGCCAAGATGAAAGATAAAGAGAGAATCTTAAAAGCAGCAAGAGAAAAGGAGACAGTTACCTACAAAGGAGTGCCCATCAGACTGTCAGCTGATTTCTCAAAAGAAACCTTGCAGGCAAGAAGGGGCTGGAAAGAAGTATTCCAAGTCATGAAAGGCAAGGACCTACATCCAAGATTACTCTATCCAGCAAAGCTATCATTTAGAATGGAAGGGCAGATAAAGTGCTTCCCAGATAAGGTCAAGTTTAAGGAGTTCATCATCACCAAACCCTTATTATATGAAATGTTCAAGGGACTTATCTAAGA